>CABHPH010153869.1:391-32972 GCA_902168325.1 Peromyscus nudipes
AGGCATTCACTAGATTATCACCCAAGTGGGAAAGGCTAATAGCATGAGGCCAGCTTGGCAGTTTGTGATGGAAGGTTTTGAGTTGACAGCTTATCATTATTTATTTTCTTCTGGTTCTAAATTTTGCAACATACTTTTGGAAAGAAAACTGTCATAATATCATTTGCCTTGTTCACATATACAACTCAAAGGATTTTTATATATGATTATGGATTAATCCTACTGTAGGGCATCTTCACACACACCCAACCCCATGTGTAGCAGAGGCCTCCCGGCCTCCCTGCATAGTTGCTGGAATTTTTATCTAATTTGTCTAATTCTGAGCACTTCAAATAAATTAAACTATGCAAGGAGAGAGTGGGGAGGAAGGAAGGAGGAAGAGAGAGGAGAAACTGAGCACAAACCCCCTTCTCTGTAATCCTGATCCATCGAGATGCAAGATGTCGCAGCCATCAGGAGCTCCTCCATACTTCCCTCACCTGATGGTCTCCACCTTTCTTAATCCATGAGCCAAAACAAACACTTGCTTTCGTGAGGAATTCTATTTTAATTTTCTGTGTATGGGTATTTTGTCTGCCTGCATGTCTGTGCCAGCAGAGGCCAGCAGAGGTCATCAAATGCCTTGGAACTGGAGTTACAGATTTTTGTGAGCCGCCATGTGGGTGCTGAGAATCAAACCGTGATCCACTGTATGAGCAGCCAATGCTCTTAACCACTGAGCCATCTCTCAGGCCCCTTCTTTCAGGAATGTTGTAAGAAATGCAAGTATTGGGAAGAAGTACCTTAAGTTAAAGGCTCCATGAGTCACAGCTTTGCCTCCACTCTTCTTTGTGGGGCAATCCCAGGCAAGTTACCCCACCCCTGACCCAGGCCTGTTCTGCAGAGAAGTCACGGACTCTGCCTTCGGTGTCTTCTGGGTCTCACCAGCAACAGTGTTGTGTTCTGCATATTAGTTCTCAGCAGAGAACAGCAAACATCGGGTAAGTCTGGTTTTAACAAAGTCAGTGAGGTTTTGAAAACAGAGAAAGACACAGATGCTGTCTCTGACCCCACCTCACCCCATCCCCAGCCCACCCCTGCCTCTACCCCATCCCCACTTAAGCTCCCCCCACCTGCCTGTGCCTCCAGCCCCACCCTCACCCCCACTAGGGTGTCTGTTGTTGATAGCCAAGGTGAGAAGACACATTCTTTAACACAAGATGACTCCAAGGGAAATAAAGCAGAGACCATCAGGACCGGGGCTCTGAAGAGTGGAGACCACACTCAGTACTTTCCACCCTTATATCATTAATTTGCACAGTCATCTGAGATAATCAGTATGTGACGGTTATAGTCTGGATATAAAATGGCCCCCACAGGCTCACGCATTTGAATGTGTGATTCTCATGGCGGGGGCGGGGGCTCTGCTTTGGAAAACTGTGGAAGCTTTGATGGGGGAGGGCTGGCTGGAGGAAGTGATCTGCAGGGAGCGGGGCTTAGGTTAACAGCTCTGACTGGTTTCCTGTCTGCTTCCCAGTCTGCTGAGATGTGAGCAAGCAGCTTTACATTCCTGAAAGTCATTCCCTTCACCACACCTTCCCACCAGGATAGACTGCACCCTCAACTCTTGAGCAAAACATACCCTTCCTGCCTTAAGTTGCCCTCAGTTAGAGCAATGAGAAGGTCACTAACATGTCACCATTCCCTCCTCACAGACCAGTAAACCAAAGCTCAGAATTCTTTTGCTTTAATTTAATCTATTATTGTTGTGTGGGTTTGGCTCGTGCGCGCATGCGTGCTTGCGTGCGTGCGTGTGCGTGTGCGTGTGCGTGTGTGTGTGTGTGTGTGTGTGTGTGTGTGTGTGTATGTGTGCAACCATGGGAATGGGCACACATGCGCACCTGTGGAGGCCAGAGGACACCCTTCAAGAATTGGTTCTCTGCTTCTACCATGGGTTCTGGGGATGGGAATCAGGCTGGCACAGGAAGAGCTTTTACCTGTTTGAGTGGCCACGCCACCTCTCCAGCCCGAGGCTCAGCACTCTGAGTAAAGTTTCTCCATCTGCATTGCTCTCTGAGCCACCGTCCCACTCTTCTAACTTGGGGAACATTCGCACAAACAGTGAGCAGGACGCATGTGTCCTGGCAGATGGCACTTCTGAGATAAACACAGACTCCATCGCTGAACAGCCTCTTCCCACCCCCAGGAGACACAGCTTTTTGTTTTTAGCATTTTCCCCCTCTTACCTGGGGACAGGGGAGTTGCTGGCATCTCACTTGGAAATCTTACAAATGACTCTTGTGAGCCCAACAGCAGCACTGATCAGAAAACTTGGAGACTAGACATGTGCTGGGATAAAATTATTTTTCTCCCGAAGGGACAACACACTTAGCCATAAAGTACCCATTAGCAGATCGTGCCCAGCAGTGAAAACCCAGCCTGTTGCCACATGACTCCAGAGTGAGTGTGTGGCATTCCCAGCTTGAATGCAGAATTATTTTATTATGAAAAGACACTCGAAGAGAAATTCTGCTGATAGAGCGGGAGTGTGGAGCCCTTCCTACTTAGTTCCTTTATTGAAACACAATGAATGTAAAGCCTTTCTCAGAACGCTGCATTTCCGGGGGGTCGGGAGCAAGCTATAAAAATTGACTTCTCACAGCCTGCAACTTCCTAATCACCTACTAAATGGATAGCTGGGGTCTTCCATCATTCCTAGTGGCCACTTAAAAATTAACACTCTTTATAGTTCCAGATGTCCAAAAGAAATAGGAAAGAGGACTCTCTCTCTCTCTCCCAGTCTGTCTTTCAAATGCTCTTTGCCCTAGGAAACAGGCTCATGTGAGTCATGATCTCATTGTTCAAACCTGTGAGCCTAAATTCCCTCCATGGCTTGAATCAGCCCCGTGGCCCCACACAGTGCGGGGAGCAGCTTTGCTCACAGCTCCATTATATTTTCTTCCCATCACTGCTTGGCATAAGAGCCAGCGGGTGGGCCACACAAGTATGTGCTTTGTTTCAGAGCTGGAGGTGGAGAGAGACTAAAGGTGGAGGCTGGTGGCTCATGGCCCAAGGGCTGCTGCAGGGCTGGGCTTGGGAAGAAAGGAGGCTGAGGAGGTACCAAAGTCATCAGAAGCCTTGTCTCTGTCATAACCCAGGAGGGCTGTCAACTCTATACTGCTTCTGGCTGGCAGTCATCTGAGATTTGAGAAAGCTCATGACAGACCATGGGGTGAAGACAGTCAGGGTCTGGCCTTATTGGGCCCTTTCTGAAGAGATGGTACTTTCTGACTCCCTGCTCTGAATCTCTGAATGTATGTGTGTAAGTACACACATGTGTATGTCTGTGTATATGTGTGCTGGTGAGTTCTGGGGGCATGGGACTTCCTGACTCCCTGCTCTGTATCTCTAAATGTACGTGTATAAGTACACACATGTGTGCATGTGTGTATGCCAGTTCTGGAGGAGATGGCATTTCCTAACTCTCTGCTCTGTATCTCCTAGTGTATGTGTGTAAGTGCACATGTGTATGTCTGCATGTGTGTGCCGGTGAGTGTGGAGACAAGAGTCTCGTGTTAGATATCTTCCTCTATTACGTCCCACCTTACAGTTTTAGATGGTCTCTCTTTCTGGACCCAGAGCTCGCTGATTGGCTGCACTGTCTGGCCTGGACACACCAGAGATCCTCCCACTACACTCTGCCTCCCTATCATGGAAGCATCAGCCACAGAAAATTCTCGAGGGCCAAGGTGACACACCCTGCTCCCTTCACATCCAGAGTTCAGCAGCTTTAGGGGCTTCAGGCTGACAGCACTGAAGAAGGCAATGTGAGGATGGGTGGCCTTACATTCCTGTTCCATAAATCTGCACACAGTTTCCACAACTGGCTAGTGTTCTCTTGTGTTAACTATGTATTGTCTACTTATTAGACAATAATAAATTACATCTGTCTATCTATCATCTACCTATCATCAATTTATCTACATGTCTCTGTACCATGTATTATTTGTTATCATCTATCTATCTATCTATCTATCTATCTATCTATCTATCTATCTATCTATCTATCTATTTATCTTCTATCTTCTATTAACTATCATCTATACAATCTATTTATCTATTTGTATATTTCTGTATTCTTTCTTTCTACCATATTTATCCATCTGGTCTACTCACTCCACCCACTTATCTGGCTCTTTGTCATCATACAAACGTGTGAAGTAGAATCATCTCATATTGCAAAAAGCCATAACCCCTACAAGACTTGATCACTGGCAGACTTCAGGGATGATCACGGAGAGGCTGCTTCAAGGGGTCATGTCACCACCAACCCAATTATACCACAGTCACCACTGGCAGGCTGCTGAGACACCAGCAGCCACATGTGAGCAGTTCACCTGAGCTGTGTCCTCATGCAGCATCCAGGAGGCTCTGCACCCCAGATGCTTGCTGCAGGACATGGGGCTCGTCACCTGAACAGACTCTGCACAACAGGTTCCTGGCCCAGGTGCCATGATCCCTGTGGTCACTGGATGGCTCTGTACCAAGAGAGGGTTGACAGACACAGCAGAACCAAGCTCCAAAATCTTACTGGGTGAGCCTCAGATTCTGCCAACTGCAGTGTCCATTTCCTGCGACCTTCCTGGAGGAAGCCTGACCCCTTGACCTAGAGTCTGTGTCGTCCCCACGGGCCTGTGTCCCATGTGTCCCTCCCAGTGGCACCCCACACTCTCTGTCTTAGCGTCAGCATTAATTCAGCTTTCAGTCCCGTGTAAGAAGTCTGGGTTAAAGGTCAAAGAGAGAGGAGGTGGTGTCCTAAGAGAAGCCACCCCTGTGAACAGCGGTGCTGGTGACTGTCCCCACGGTTCCCCTGCTTCCATGGAGAACTGATTGCTTGCACTCCAAGCATCATGGGGAGTTTCCCTGCAAAAGTGAGCATTCACGGTCTGCTCTCAGTGCCAGCCTGGGTGGTGCCCTGGTTCAGGGGTGGGTGGACGGGCAGTTAGAGTAAGGGCAAGGGATTGGGGCGACAGCTTGGTAAATAGAGCACTTGCTGTGTAAGCACGAGGACGAGAGTTTGGGTCCCCAGAACCCACACGAAGGTGTGGTGGCCTCCTGCAATCCCAGCATTCCGGAGGCACAGGTAGGGGCTCCCCAGAGCCAGCTGGGTAACTACACTAAATGATTGGTAAGCTTAATTGAGAGACTGTAATCTCATGAATAAAGTGGGGAGCAACTGAGGAATATACCTAGTGTCAATTTCAGACCCCCCTTCACACACACACACACACACACACACACACACAGACACACACACACACACACACACACACACACACATTCCTATACGGTCAAACAGACATGCACTCATACACATGCAAACAGGCACATAAACATGTTTGCATAGCACACGAGTGTACACATGCCAAAGATAAATAGAAGGCACATCTGGGGGCAAGCCTGGCTGGAGGAGAACACGAGGAACATTGCCCCTTAGGGACCACACCGTCATTCTTGCCCAGACAACACGGATCCTCACAGGGGTGCTACGTCACCAGTCTCAGAGGGGAGATCCTAAGAGATCCATGTCCTCTGTGACTTGCCTTCAGCCCAGCAGCAGCACCAACAGGCACAGTAGATGTGTCAGTTACTACATCAGTCTCAGACTTTCTGAGCTAGAGGCACAGTTCTAGCATGGAGAGGTCACACCAGAGTCCCTCCTCAACACCAGCAGCCTCCTGTCCCCAGATTCCCGTGTAAGAAATGTAGCTTTCTGTAGACTAAGTGTCTCTTCCTGAAATGCACTCACATTATAATGGAGACTGAAAGGACAGTGGTGTGCGTGTGTGTGTGTGTGTGTGTGTGTGTGTGTGTGTGTGTTTTATGGTTTGATTATTTCATACATGCATATAACATGTTTTGGTTTGTTTTCTTTGAAGTGTGACTACTGAAAAGGAAAGAATAACAAATAAATTATCAATAAGGAAAGAAAAATTGACCACAATGCTAAAGCAACCAGCAGCAGTCCATACTTTATCTTGACAGGTTAGAGTCTAAATGCTAAGTCCAATCAGTCCATTCTCTATGCTGCAAGCTATGGATTGTCATTCTGTGAGAAGGAAAACAGGGTACAAAGGGCTTAGCTGACCCTGTCCAGGTCTGGCTTCTGGAGACAGCCATGCTTGTATTTGAATGGGAGACATAGTGTTTGATCTGCTCTATGCCCAACCCCCACCTCTCTTGGGCCTGTCCAGCATCTGAGGGAGTCCTTGGGGCCCATAGGTCACAGTGGGCTTCCTTTGTATGAGAATATCTGTAAATGGAGGGTTCTCCCACCTGCCAGTTCCCTAGTAACCACTCAGAGGCTTAATATTACTTACAAATGCTTGGCCAGTAGCTAAAGCTTATTACTGACTAGCTCTTACACTTAAATTAACCCATAATTTTTATTTACATATAGCCACATGGCTTGGTACCTTTTCTCAGTGTGACATTCTCATCTTGCTTCCTCTGCATCTGGCTGGCTACTCCTTGGTTCTGCCTTCTTTCTTCCCAGCATTCTCAGTTTGGCTTTCCTGCCTAACTTCCTGTCCAGCTACCAGTCTGTCAGCTTTTTATTAACCAATGAGAGCAACACACATTCACAGCATACAGAAAGACATCCCACTGCAAATATCCTGGCTTCTCTAATCCCCAGCTCGTTTAGACTAGCTTGGTTAGCTAGGAAATTTGGAGCCTTTGGGAAACAATGCAAAGGGTATTCGTATACCTCATGAGTTCAGACTTGAGCAGGCAGCAAACTCCCCAGGTGCTGTGAGAGCCCAAGGCAGGTCCATACCCTGGAGTCTTTGCCTCCAAGAACCCATGCTCCCAGGCAATTGGACGACCTAAGTCTGCTGCTAGGCAGGGACACACCTGGGGACCCATTAGACCATGGGACATAGAACCTGGGGCTCTAAGACAGAGGCACAGGCAGTGTGGGCATAGCTTACTGGCAAGAGTGAAAACTGGTGAGGCCACTCAGGGCAAGTTGTAAAAATGTGCAGTGTGGATTCTTCTCTTACGTTTTTCTACTCCTGGCCCTTTGTGGCAGGCAGTGTTGAGCTAGTAGGTCAAGAATGAAGGGGCCGTGTGAGGATTGTGAAACCACTGTCATAAGTCTGTCTTTCTTTCTTCCATCCTTACTTGTTTTCTTCCTTTCTTCATCGTTTTCTTTCCTTCTCCCCCTCCTTCCTACACCACTGCCTGTCTTAGTCCCATGACTGCTCACACCTATGCATACATGAGAATTAGAAGATCCTTTCCCAAGTACAGATAGTTTTCTTTGCATAGTTTTAAAAATATAGCTCTTGTTCAGACTCGTTTGGCCATAACACCCTCTCAGGCAAGAAGTTGTTGGGTCATTCTAAACAGCAAGCAGGCCCCATTAAATGACTGCCTGTAAGTTCTGGTAACAGTTTCTAGGCTGCTGTTACTGTGTTCTCCATCTATTCATTAGACAGTTATTACATCGACTATTTAAATAGCCCGAGGGATTTAACACCATTTGAAGTGCCATCTCTGTCCCCCACAGCTTGCTTTGGACAGTCGCGCTGAGCTTGAGACTCAGCTCATAGCTTAGAGCATTCATGGGCAGGGAGTGTCAATCATGAACAGGCAAAGGACCCATTGTCCAAGCCTGAGAAAGAAAGAGGCTCTAGAGGGCAGAAGGTACCCAATAGGGCTGATAGATTTCAGAGTAGACACCACAACTGAGCCAGGAACCCCATCTGAAACAAGGAAGGGACAAGCCTCCCTGCAGTCTGTGGTGGGCATCCTTTAGCATGAGGTGTGGCCAGGGATGACATCTGTACATCACTCTAGCATTGTGAATCTATGACACGTACGTTCTCCCAGGTTCCAGCATGGAACATTCAATGGATCCTGTCTGCATGGTGAACTATGAAGGATGCAATGGGCACTGGGGCCAGTGGGCCTTCTACCCAGGGTGCTGATGGGAGGAGGCAGATGTGCTCTCAAGAAACTCTGTTTAGAGAACGATAGACAGGATGGGACTTGGTTAGAGGTAACAGTGGTTTGCAATGTTCTCCAAAGCCCTACCTGTTAAAGGCTCAAAGAATGGAAAGACAGGCAGATGGAACTTTCTGATGGGACAACTTTAGCTCTTTGGGCTATCCACATGGGAGACTCTAGGACTCTGGCTCCCTCCTCATCTTCTTTTCTGTTCCCTGTCCCTGAGGTGAGCATTGGAAATTCACCACATCCTCCCTCCATGGTGTACTTCTTCACTGTGGGCTGAAAGTATGGTGCCAATCCACCTTTTTGCTAGAACCCCCAAACTGAGAGCCAGAGTAATCTTTCTTCATCTTAACTAATTGATTCAGGCATTTGTTCCAGTGACAGAGAGCTAACTGGCACACAGGTTCACTGACAGATCAAGACACAGAAATTCAAACAAGCTATCTGTAGAAGAACACTCATCAAAAGGGGATTTGGTTCTGGGGCAGGTAGCTTAGTCAGTACTGTGCTTTCTGTGTAAGCTTGAGGGCCTGAGTTTGCCCCCCCCCCAAAACCCATGAGAAGAAATGAGCACGGCGCACTTGCTTACAATGCCATTGCTGGGGAGACCAAGAGAAGCAGATCCCTTTCCCCCACCCAGCTGGCCAGCCATGCCCACTTAGTGAATACCCAGCCAGTGAAGGACCCAGTGAGCTAAGGACAACACCTGAGGAATGAAAATAAAGGTGATCTGTGGCCAGAAGTTTTCCTGTGTCCCACCCTGTCTGCAGCTACTCAGACCCAAGTAAACACACAGAGGCTTATATTAATTAAAACTGCTCGACCATTAGCTTACTACTGGCTAGCTCTTATACTTAAACTCAGTCCATTTCTGTTAATCTATATGTCGCCATGTTTTCCGTGGCTTTACCTGTGTGCCATTACATGCTGCTCCCTGAACAGTGGGCTGGCATCTCCTCACTCAGCCTTCTTCCTCCCAGAATTCTCCTTGTCTGCTTATCCTGCCTATACTTCCTGTCTCACTCCTGGCCAATCAGCATTTTATTTATCAGCTAATCAGAGCAACACATATTCACAACATACAGAGCAACATCACCCATTGTTTCCCCTTTTCTTTCTATTTAAAAGGAAGGTTTTAACTTTAACCTAGTAAAATTACATCTATCAAGCAAGCATTACAGTTATATATCTAGTCTATTTATAGTATCTAGTCTATTTGTATTTGACAAAATAAGAAGATATCCTATCTATCTTATATTTGTGAGTCTAAGGTTTCCTATCTACCTTATCTCTTATCATAACCAAGGGAAACCATAATTATAACTATCTAGCCTTCAACTACATCAAAGACCTCAGAAGAACATAATATTTCCTAAGTAAACAGAAAGTGCATTGTAAGCAACTTCCAAAAATCTAGAATGACGGAGACATCTGGCTGCCTGGACAGTCACCTACAGTTCTTCTGCAATGTTGGGCCATCCATTTTCAGCCCATAGGCCTAGAGTTTCTCAGTCATTTCTCTCTGTGTGATGGGCTGAGAAAATCATAGGTAACAAGCCGATAAGCGATGTCCCTTCATGACCTCTGCTTCAGTTCCTGTCTCCAGGCTCCTGCCTTGAGTTCCTGCCCTGACCTCCTCCAGCGATGGTCTGTAAACTGTAAGATGAAATAAACCTTTCCCCCAAAAGTTGCTTTTGGGTGTTTTATCTCAGCAATAGAAACTCTAACTGAGACACGGTCTTTTCTTTCTTTTCCATTAAATTAAGGTAGAAGCTTACATCCATTTTTCCCTTGGGCTACCAGGGCCTCTGTGCCCTGGAGAGAGCTATGGTGGCTCTGAGCCCTCCCAAGAGGCAGCAGTGTGTCCTGGCTTCATCCTGCTCAGCAACCTATAGAAGCTGGTGACTATGTTGGTTCCCAGAGGAAAATGGAATGTTTGGTGTCAAAGTCTACTTCAGGCCATGTCACTGGGAGGACCTGGGGTATTCCTGGATCCTCTGTATAATCTAATTTTACCAACCCCCATACTTCCAGTGGCTATCAATTCATATTGAACTATATACACATCTCACCACACCATGCCACACACTCCACATATTCCACATACCCCTTTATAGTGTGTATGTGTGTGTAATATGATCACATGATGCATGCAGTGTGTGTACATGTATAAATGGGGGATAGATATATGTATGTGTCTGTATTCATATATAGGTGGGGCATGCATCTGCATATGTTTGTGGGGTATATATGTTGGTGTGATGTACATATATATGTGTGTGTATTCATATACATATATATACTTGGGATGTGCATGTGTGTTTATATATGTGGAATAGTGTGCATATTGAGGTGGTGTGTGTGTATGTATGTGGGGGTGCATTGTGTATGTATGTGCTGACTGTGTGCACATATAGGTAGGGCATGTATATATGTGTATGTGGTTTGTGCATGCATATATATGGTATATATATGTGGTATATGTGATGGGATATGCACACGTGTGTTTTCTCCCTGGAATGTCTTTCCTGACACTTTCTTACACTCATTCAGCACTCTCTAAATGTGAGAACACCTCTAGGACTGTGAGTGTAAACAAGACAGCCCCACAGCTTGCCTCTGAGGATGACAGATCTGAACTTTAGTTGGACTCCAGACTCTCCTGACTCCTCCTCGTCCAGCCAGGCTCCCCAAGGTCGCTTCCTCACCAGAGTCTTACTCAGGAGTCCTCTTACCAGGATTCCTTTTCAAAGACTCTTTGTTGCCAAGAGTGTCCCAGGAAGTGACTCTGCAGCCAGAACTCCTCCAAACACTTGTCCCATTATTTTACTGCTACATGTGGAGAAAGCACACCAAAAGCCACCCAGGAATGTGGATTCAGGGATGCCCGGGGCAGGTGATAAGCACTGCCAATGACATCGTCAAATATTTGAAGTTGGCTCAATAAACATGAAGTTCATTGCCACCAGCTCTGAGAAGCCACTTTGGTTGTAGATTAAGGAGTCACAGAAAAAGTATATGTGCTTGTTTCAACATGGTTGTAGACTGTAAGACTTAACATTGAAATCCTTAGAGGGCACACCTGTGTCTGAGGTACGAATACATCCAGGCACCATCCCTGTATGCTCCCACTTGGCGAAGGAGGACATTGTGTATGCCTATCCCTGGAGATACCATGTGGTGTTCCAAGGCACTTGGCTCCACTGTTACTGGATGAGAGTCCCAAAGAGTGCTACCCACTCTCAACAGACACTGTGTGAGTTCGGAGCCTTGGGCCAGCATCACTGACGGTTCTTCAAGATTGGGACACAGACATCCCAGCCAGAGCTCCTGTGGTTGTAAGAGACAGAGATCTCACACAAACTGCTTTATTCAAATAGAACAGAGCTAGAGACAGCTCAATCAGGAAAGCACTTGCCTTGCAAACATAGGGACCTGAGTTTGATCCCAGAAAGTCAAGCACAGTGTTGTATGCTCATATAACCTGCAGGTGCCTGAGAGGGTGAAAGCAGGCAGATCCTCGGTGCTTGCCTGCCAGCCGGATTAGTCTACTGGATGAGTTCTGGGCCAGAGACACTGTCTCAATAAACAGGATAGGAGCTTCTTGAAGAACCTCTGATCTCATGCACACACATAAATGCACACACATAGATACACATACCATGCATACCCACACAACCACACACATACACACACACACACAACCTATTGATTCTCATGACCAGTGATTTAAGACCAGGACAGGCACACTGTGTTCACAACACATGGACAGATTTAGCTGATTTCCGCTGATGGAATTCTGAGGTCGTTTGTCCATATGGTAGCAAAGATGATCACTGGCCACTGCAGGGAACTCTGGCTAGCCTACTGTTCCTGTACAAAGTTCCCCATGCACAAGCTTTGGGGGGTCACTTGATTGACTGATGTGTCATCACCACAGCTGAGCTACCATAGCTCAGGAGATAAGCTGGATGGTGAGGCCAGGTTCTCCCAAGTTCTGCCACGGCTGGGGAGTCAGTCTGGTTGATTAATGGTGATAGGAGGGTGGCTCCCCAAGTGGACACTGAAATTTGGTATCCCAGTGCTGGATCAATACCACCATCCAGAGGCCCACCCTGTTAAAGGTAATGGACGACAGATAAACTTTCACAATCCCTCCTCACTCTCTGCTCCTTAGAAATACTTACATCCCAGGTGACCCTCTTGCTTCTGATCACCGGTACTCACTGGCATCACTGAATCCAACAGAGCTAGGACGGAGTCCTGGACAGCCTCTCCCAGGTAGTCCTGTTTCTGAGAGCCCAAGAAAACTCACCTGAAAGAGAGCACCAGGGTTGCCCATCCCAGACCCTGAGCTTGGCTCTTCACCCCGGGAGGCTTTGAGAGATGCAATGCTGGGCTCTCACAGAATCTGCCAAGCTCTCACAGCATCCAGAGAAGATTCCTACCCAGGGCCTTAAGCAGAAGTACAAAGGAGCCTGGTTCCCCCATGGAGGAACTGGGGTCTGGAGATTTGTTTCAGCTCTTCACAAGAGCAAAGAAGCCTGAGGACCTACACATTGCCTAGAGAAGGTGAGCAGAGTAGTGACAGCCTCTGGAACTCTGAGGAAACAGAGATGGATCTTCCCACATCAGCCTAAGAGGAACATGTATCCCTCAATATATGGAAACAGGCATGGAAACAAAGTGATATCTGAGGGGGGGATGGGGATAGTATATATATAAAATTACACAGTGGCCTTATAGACAAATGATATATAGATGATAGATTCATAAACAGATGATAGACGATAAATAGACAGATGATAGATAGATAGATAGATAGATAGATAGATAGATAGATAGATAGACGATAGATAATAGATGATAGATAAATAAATGTTAGACAATGGATGATAGATAGATAAATAGGTGGGTGATAAAGATAAATATGGATCTCTCTCTCTCTCTCTCTCTCTCTCACACACACACACACACACACACACACACACACACACACACGCACACACACCTGGAATGTTATAAAAATGTTCCTAAAACACCAGTAAATCTCTGAGTACTGACAGTTTGGGTGAGCTCTGCAGCTTCCTGTGCCATGCGGACTTTAATGCTTCCTAACCATGATGGCATCAAACAGCCAAGGTGGACTTCCCCTCTGAGAACTGGTGGAGTGGAAGTTCTGCCTCCGAGGTTGAGGCTCTCATGCTGCAGAGCCTGGTGCTGCTCCAGGCAGCAAATGAAACAACTTACACAGATGCACACTAGCAAAAACATGCCAGGCAAGGAAGTTGTGCATGGTGAGTCCCATCCTGGCTCATTCTCAGAACAGTTACATGAACCCATCCAACCACAGGTAGGAGCATGTTGGAAAGAGTATTTACAGTGTGTGCAGGGAAGCTGGATGGCTAGAAATACTTGTCACTCCACAGTCAGGCCTGCTACGCCTACTAATCACAAGGCCACAAGCAGCACGTCTCTGTGTGTTTGTGTGTGTCCTGTGTGCACATAGTAAAGGCTAGCTCATAGGACTGAACCCTCCATAAATGCTTTAAAATATTAAAAATTGATATTTTTAAGATATGAATGTTTTTGCCGGTTCCAGTATATGTTGAAAGTCCCTCCTGAGAGCTCATTAATCTTGTGAGTATGCTCACTTCCTGAGCAAGGGGCTGATGTGGGTGAATACCCCATCAGGAGCAGGCAGAGCACCTTTCTGTGTCCAGTACTCAACTCACAATGGCCAACAGTATGGCACCGTCCAGGGTCCTGGTGGCAGCGTCTACTTCCTAGAAAAATGGCCTCTTGTTTCCCTCATTACAAATGACATTTCTCCCATGAAGGTGAATGCTTGGGGGAAGAGTAACAGAATAGCAGGGTTATCGGAGAGGGGAGGGCTGTGTAGGAAGGGGAGGGCCGTGTAGGAAGGGGAGGGCTGTGTAGGAAGGGGAGGGCTGTGTAGGAAGGGGGAGGGCTGTGGAGGAAGTCACTTTGAGTTCACAGGGAAGAGATCTTCTTTTACTATACCCCAGGTGACCCCAGAATGAAATGCTTGTGCGCTCTTTGCACAGCACCTTTCCCTGGGAGTGGCTAACTAGGCAACTGTGGCTGAGCCTGTCCACCGGGTAATAGCCTGACTGTGGCCTTCCCCTGTGTCACTCACTGTCCCCTGGGCCCTCAGACGAGAGCCCAGAGATGTGTGGGAAGAGGTGGGTTTTGAGAAGTCCTGCTAACCAGCCGCACTCCAGGGGCTACCTTCCAGCCATCACCTTGTCGAGCCCCTGGAAGGCAGCGTCCCAGCATAAAGAGCAGTGCGTCCGTTAAAACCCTTGGCGTATGGCACCTGGGCTGCTTGTGGCGTCTTTGTGACCTCATCAGCAGGAACTGGACAATTACAAAGGATCCTCCCATTGTTAAAAGCAGTGATTTACTGGACCTCTTCAACTTCCCCTTCCTTTGAACGTGAGTTACACAGGCCTGCTGTGCGATAATTAAATTCCTACATTACTGTCAAGCCAATCGTCTTACCCATCCAATCTGTAACAGCACATTTTATTGTCGCTTTTTATTTTTTAATTAAGATAGAAATGGCTGTGTTCTGTGAGAGACAGAAGAAATGAAATGAAACAGACTGCTTCTCAAGTCAGGCATGGGGACTCTCCAGTGCCCAGAATCAGGGACCCTGAGGGGAGCATGGCTTTCAGTGCATCTGGCATTCACTCAACAGGTAGGTATTGAGCACCTACTGTGTGCCACAGTCTCTGGGGACTTAGTGGTTAGTACAATGGAGCTCATCACAGGGGTGGGAAGACAGTTCTGTTAGCAAAGAGCTGACTTTGATTTCCAGAACCCACGCGAAAAATCCAGACGTGGCAGTATGCTACTGTAGTTCCAGCCCTGAGGATGCAGAGACAGGTGGGTCCCTCCATATGGACAAGCACCCTCCATAACTTGGTGAGCTTCTGGCCAGTGAGAGAACCTGTCTCAAAAACAGAGGGGTGGACTACACCTGAGGAACAGTCAAGGTCGGCCTTTGTCTTCCCATCGTTGGGGCCGTGCCACGGTGGAGCTTCTCACTTGCCCCTGGTCACTCCCAGCTCCCTGTCCTCTAGGCTCTCCCCAGGACTTTGTCTGTGTCCCCCATTCCCCACCCACGGAGCCTCCTTCAGTCACCTCAGGCTCCCGGGCCTTAGGATCCATTACAGATTATGAAATGTATGCCTCAGGCCCATGTGTTTAAATACGAGGTTCCCAGCTGGGGCCTGCCTGGAGGAAGTGGATCACGGAGGGCGGGCCTTCAGGTTCTTTAGCCAGCTCTCACTTCCTGCTTCCTGCTGTAGATGCAGTGGGACCAGCTGCCTCGGGCTCCTGCGGCCATGTCTTCACCACCGTGCTGGACTGTATCCCTGGAACAGAGCCAAGAACCCGCCCTTCCTCCACAATGCTGCTTCCGTCAGACATTGGATCCCAGCTTCGAGAACAGAAGGGATACAGGATCCAAACTGCTTCCTCCTGGCCAGGCCGTGGGAGCAGGTTCTGTCTTTGTGGAAAAGTCCTCACATTGATGGCAGTAAGAGCAGGATGAGGCGGTGTGAAGTCAGAGAAGCTGAAGTTCTGCCCACTCCAGTAAAAGTCAAGCTGCTGCCACTATGATGGGCCTGGGATGCAGTGTCCAGAGAGGCCCAGCAGGGGGCCCATTCCCTACACACATGCACACATTCACACACTCATACACACACACATGCATGCACATGTGCTCACACACACAAGCACACATGTGCATTCACATACATACACACACCTCTGGTCACTTCTGGATGGGAGTCAAAAGACATCCAAGACTCTGACACAGCCACCAACAGAACGCTGAAACACTGTGGACCTGGCCCCTTCCTCCTGCCTGTCTGTCACCCTCAGTCCTGATGCCATCACTAACAGACCCGGATACAGAAGGTAACAGCTCCCAAGACGTCCTGTCGTTTCCATTTATGTGTGCATGTGACCAAACACCTGCACTTGCCAGGGACCATAGAGTTTCCCAAGATGTGGGACTGACTTTCAGTGTTAACATGGATTAAGCATTTCCCCTCATACATATGCATACCTGTATATATGTCTGCATGTGTGTGCTTGTGTACACTCATGGACATGTGTGTTTACCTGTGTGTACACACACAGGTTTGCATTATGCACCTCTTTGTATATGTGCCAATATGTATGTACCTGTGTGTGCCTGTGTATGTGTGTGTACTTGTATAAGTATATACTGGTGTGGGTGTGTCCTTGTGTGTGTATACACAGTGGTGCATGTTCATGTGTTTGTGTGTGTGTGTGTACACAGCTGTGTATGTATACTAGGATGTGTGTACTGGTATGTTTGTGTGTACCTGTGTACCTTTATGTATATTGGTGACATCCTATGGTGTACTTTCCATACTTTTGGACAGCCCACTGATGCCAACTGGACTAGGCAGTTCCTGGCCCCTTGCTCTTGTTAAAGAGAGAAAGAGCACACGTGGTCCACAATGTGACAGGACTGAAGACGTTCCCCAGTTCTCTGTAGTGGAACTGCCAGAACTGCAAAGGATGGGGCGCCTGGCCAAGACTGCAAGCACCCTGGCCTTGTTCTCAGCCCAAACTCAAGCACTGAGGGGTGTGCACACTTCTGTTCTGTCTTCTCAAAAGTGCATCTGAAGCTTGTCTGAGGCCCCTGTCCTCCTGCGGGAGGCAGTGGGAAAGGCTTCTGCAATTCTGTTCTCATCTCCTCTAGGACCACGCTTGTCCCCAGAGGCAGACACCTTGAAGAAGACCATGGGTATCTCTTCAAAGCAAAGCCACCCTCCTGCCTGCGGTCCTTTGTTCTGATGCAGAGCTAGCTTCTCTAGACTCCAGGCTGTTCTCATGCCCCATGCAGTGGACCAGTGGCAGGCAGATACGGGATGTCCGTGCTACACGCGCTGGGAGTTAAAATGAGTAGAGAGACCCCTCTAGAGGGAGGCAGCAAAGCCGAAGTCAGAGCCACTGAACGGCATGCCACCCATCCTGCTCACCACTGAAGGATGTTAGCACAAGGATGAAAGTTGTGTGTGGTGATGGCAGAGAGGAGGGACCCGAGGTGCATTCAGTGGGATGTGAGCAGCAGCACTAACATGAAGCCAGATGTGGATGTTCCTCTGGGAAATAAAATAGAAATGTTGAGCAACACCACAGCCTGTGGATCCAAAGGACTTAAAATCAAAGTGTTGAAGAGTCTCCTAAACCCTGTGGATACTGCAGAACTGCTCACGCCAGCCAAGTCACAGGCTCCACCTGAGTGTCCATGGACAGAAGAATGTACAAAGAGAAGATGCTATATACACACAGTGGATCACTACTCACATGTTAAAAAGGACAGAAATGAAGTCATTATGACAACATACATTGTCATGTATGTAACTAATCTGTATTATGTTAATGTGATGAAATCTGGGTCCTGGAAGGTACACAGCACATGCTCTTACATACGGGATCTACTGCAATGGCCACAGCAAGGCAGAGAGCAGAGTGGTGGCCAGCAGAGGCTTAGAAGTCAAAGGCATGGAGAGAAACTGAGGGGGGTCAGGCTGGTCCCAGAATGTGAGAGGTGGGATTGAGACAAGGAAGACCAGCTAAGGGGAAACACTTGTTAGTGCTGAGGTTACAGAGGAACCCCACAGTTTCTAAATTGGAGAGAAACTCGAGCATGGTAATGGCTATTATCATTGTATGCTGCTTTGATGGGTTTGGAGACACCTACTGGGGTGGGTCTCCTGTGATTATAACTATAGAAACTCATTGTGAAGAAGTCATGTCTCAGGCCCGTATTCCTCTCCTGCATCTTTGCAGGCTGCGTCTCTGAAATCTATCTCTGTGGACAATCCAGGCCCTTCTCAGTGTGTTTCTATCCTCAAAGTCTTCAAAGGCCACTGTTCTTTCTTAGATTTTTTTTATGGCTCGTACCCTTCGGCACGCTGAGCCTTTGATGTGAGACACCAGTGCTTAACTTTTAATTTTGTCTCCAGAAAGTAGTGCAAAGTGAATTAGAAAGGTTAAAATAATACTTCTCATGAGCACACGGCAGCAAATTTCATGCCTAAGAATGGAAAATTATATAAAAAAATAACAGCACCTCATGTTCTTAACTCTTAATGTGGTAACAAGTCCTGGTTATCTGCATTCCACTGAGGTCCTTCAGGAAAACAGTTTCCCTGGGCATGAGGAGTTTCTCAGTCCAAAGTGCTTGCACGTATAAGGACCTGAGTTCAACCCCCAGAACCTATGTTAAAAAAGGAAAAACAAAAAGCCAGGTGTGGTAGCATATGCCCACAAGAACTGGGGAGGAAGAGATGGTATTCCTGGGTCTGCTCACCGGATAGCCAACCCAGCCTCCTTGGCATGTTCCAGGCCACTGAGAGATCTTGTTTTTGGTTTTTTGTTTTTTAAATGTTGGGCTGGTGAAATAGCTCAGCAGATCAAAGCACTTGATGCCCAACGTAACACCCTGAACCTGGAAAGAACCAGTTCCTACATGCTCCGTATACATGTTGTGGTGATGTGCATGCAAGCACACACACAAATAAATAAATAAGTAAATGTTATAAAAAATTTAAATGACACCTGAGGAATGACACCCAAGGTTATCTTTTGGATTCTAGACATGTGGACATACATATGTATGTACACATACAGAGAGAGAGAGAGAGAGAGAGAGAGAGAGAGAGAGAGAGAGATATGAGTTTCCCTGTGTCTGTTTATACTCAGCAACCAGAACAAGAGATTTTCCAAGCTGGGACACGGGATGGGAAGGAGAAAGTTCCACGTGTTTGAGTGTGTAATGTCCTCCCCGGCTCATGTGTTTGAAAACTTGGTTCCCAGCTCCTCTCTTGAGAGACTGTGGAACCTTCCAAGTGGCATCTAGCAAGAGGAAGGATGTGACTGTTAGGGCAGGTGATAAAGCCAGACCCCACTTTCACCTCAGTCTCTCCTATCTCTGTTTCCTGGTCCACCAAGACAGGAGGGGTCCCAGCCACACAGTCCCACCACTATAAACCCCCCATGCTTCCCCTCCCATTGTGGGCCTCAAATCATGAGCAACACCAACCCTTCCACCTTGAGTTGCGTCTTGCTGGGTCTGTGATTGTAGCTGATACCCTGCCCCTTGGATTCCACGTTTCCTGATGGGTAAGGGGCGTTTTGCTTTCCACCCTTTAAAGATTCAGACTATCTATGTGGGCCCCAGTGCCATGAAAGAGGAGACAGGGGTAGGTGGGAACTCTTTTACAGTTACTGTGCCAAAGATGCAGAGACTGTGGTAAGACCGAGGGCCGGCAGAGCCGCCAGCACCGCAGTCGGTCACCCAGAGTGAGCAGCCACTAAGAGCAGACCTTGGACTCAAGGAAGGCAGGAGAGGTTGAGGACTGGGGAACAGACTTCCTCAGAAAGGAGGAACACAAGGCTGGGCACTGGCTGGCTCAGTATAATGACAGAGAACCACCAACCACAGGAGCCTGTAATGGCCGTGACATGACTTTGTGGGTGTGGGACTCAGGTGAGAAGAGGCCAATTTCACACACAAATCAGAAGAGAGAGCAACAGAGACTCCATGTGGAAGGGAATCCCCAGGGAGATGGGGGTCCCAGGGCCCACCACAGCAATGGGTGTGGGATGGCCCCAGGTAGAAGCAGGAGGATCCTGAGTTCGAGGCCAGCCTGGGAGGCTTGCTAAGGAGAAGCTGCGCCAGATCTTTCCAGGATTCCCTAAAGATGTCTTCATCCCCAGAAAGCAGGAAGTAATTTTAAGAAAATGACGCCCACATTCCCAAGAGGTGGGGTGGGCAGGTTTTGGTTGTTTGAGTTATGGAAATTGTCATTGTTTACGATGGTTGGTTACAAGTTGTTAACTGTTAATGGTCAGGGAGAAAAAAGCTGAACAAAGGAGATTGGGTTCAAGATTCTTGTTTTAAAAAAAGAGAGAAAGAAAAAAGAGGATATAGATAGGAGGTAGATTACTGAATCTACTCTGAAAAAAAGATATAGAAATGATAGAATAAAAGGGTAGATTTTTTAATCTACTCAGAAAAGAAAAAAAGAGAATATGGATAAGATAAAAAGGTAGATTGTTGAATCTACTTTTTAAAGGAACTATTTGATTTAAATAGGATAAGTAATGAAATTTTATGTCTGAATCTGTCAAATGTTAATGGACTAGACATTGTTAATGTAATTCTTGACTATATTTATTGTATATACTTATTGTATATACTTTTCCTTATATTAGTTATAACTTTTAAATTTTAAACAAAAAAAGGGAACATGTGGTTGATAAATTGTGCACCCCAATAAACTTATCTGGGGTCAGAGAACAGAACCTGGCTCTCGAGTTTTTTATGAATAAGACTATTTAAGATTCATGTTACAAATACCACTAAGGAGACAGATGGATGAATGGTCCCTGTGTGATGGGCAGAGGAGGCTTTAACCCTGTGTGTTGGGCATGTGTCATGATGATAAGGAGACTTGAATTCAATAGTGACCATCCCTCATGGGAGAAACACAAATCTGCATCTCATGTGACAGCTCACACAATTCTCCACATGATGAACAGGGGCCTTGACACCTGGGGACCCAAGTAGCAGAGGATGGCAGCTGCAGTCTTGCTCTGAACAGCTCTGTCTGACACCAGAATTCTCTTTCCCTCCTGTTTTGTCTAATACCGGCTGCAGGCTCAGCCCCGGGTACAGGGTGGGGACCTGCTCTCAGGCTCTGAGTAACTCTTTCCCTTTGGGTGTGTCATTAATCTTGTCTAGTGGGCAGGCTTCTCTCCACTTTCAGATGTTGAATAAATAAGTACACACAGAAGCCTGATAAAGACATCATCTGCTGGCTTCGTAGTGGCTCTGAAATGATTCTTGAAGCACCCGGAGATGGTAGGAGACACCAAGAGAGTCAGCAGAAAGCTTGGGGCTTGAGCCTTTGATCTCCGCAGGGCTCAGATCAGGCCCCAGCCCACCATGCCTGGGTTTAACCAGCACCCTAAGGATTAACAGAGAGCTCTGAGCTCCTGCCTGCGCCAACCCCAGTGAATGCCTTTGACACTCCTGCACCACACAGGGCAGTACGCTATGCTGAGACTCATTACGTCTCCCCCTCACTATAGAGGGAATATTTAACTATCCCTTTTTTCAGCATTGGGTATTTTGCCTCTTGAATAATAATTTACCAGGAAAATAAGGTCAGAGAGAGGGAAAAAAAATCTGTTGAGTTTTCATGTTTTGCTTTTAATAGATTTTTTAAAAAAAGCAGTAACAAATCCCAAAACTTGACCTCCATCAGTCAAGCCTTTTAGGTCAGAAAACCTAGGTTTGAGCCATTGGCTAGATACAACCCCAGCTTGACATCCCTAAGCAAGATTACTGTCTTGGGATTTGCAGCCCTATATTCCTGTTGCTAGGATGCACTGCATTGCATGGATATAGGGCAGGTGCATGGGGAACAGGGCACAGGGCCCAAGAGACTAGTAAACCACACCACCTCCTCCAGCACAGGACAGCAGGGTGGGAAGGAAACAAGTCCCTGGGGTGGGGCGCTGCAGAGGATGCTGGGAGGAGGAGATCTTAGCAAGCTCTGCTGCTGCATGGCCCACCCCTCTGCAAACCTGAACGCTCTGGCTCTGTGCTTTGCTGAGCTCCACGGTGTCTATAACAAACACACAGCAAGGACTGAGTACCCGTCACCAATGCAGACAGCCTGCATCATCACCCTCTAGACATCAGGGGGCTGCTGAAGGCCTGTGTCAAAGTTTCCCAACTTCAAGGACAGCCAGATCCCCAGGGTTGCTTGAGCTCCGCCCCTGCAAGGATTGACTTGTCCTGTAGACACTGGCACCCCTAACCTGGGCTTCCGGAGAGCTGCCTCACTACTTGCTTCTAACCACATGACCTCTGTCTGTCTTCAGCCATCACCCTACCTGGTCACCTGTGCTGGTAGCCAACACAACTGCCCTAGTAGCTCACTCTCCAATGCAGCTAAAAGGAGTTTCAGATCTCAGTGGGGCTAGACATGGTGGTGCAGACCTGTCAACCTAGCTCCTCAAGAGGCTGAGGCAGGAGGATTGTTAGTTTAAGTATGGTCTGAGCTACAGAGTCCAAGACCAGCTTGGGCAATTTAGTAGACTCTGACTCAAAAAAAAATAAAATAAAATAAAGTGAAAAGAGAGATAGGGGTGCCCACATATCCTATCCAAGTTCCTGGGTTCCATTTTCAGTACTTAAATGTGTGTGTGTGTGTGTGTGTGTGTATGCACATACTTGTGGAGGCCAGAGGTTGATATTGGGTATCTACCTCAACTGTGCTCCATTTTTTTTTTTCTGCAGAGTCTCTCACTGAACCTGGAGCTAAGCTATTTAGCCAGACTAGCTGGCCATCCTCCTGTCTCTACATCTTCAGCTCTAGGTTCACAGGCATGAGAGCTTGTTTGTTTGTTTGTTTTTTCCCTGTTTGTAGGTACTGTGGGTCCAAACTCAGGTCCTCCCTCTTGCCCAGCAAACATCTTACAGGAATTCCTCTCCCTGACATGGGCACCTGGTGATTAATGAGCCAACGATCAGAGTCTGTTAATGTGTGGGTGAGCAAAAGAACTCTGTCTCCAGTGCAGACTTACCGAGTTCTTAGCCTGGGGTGCAGTGGGTGCAGATCTTCAGCCCCTCCCTTACGGCAGAGGGAGGCTCAGACACCCAGGAATCCCAGAGGGTTGTAAACCTGGGGCTGAGGAGATGTGGTAAGTGAGAGCATTGGTTTTGCAAGAAGACCTTGATTTGAGTTCCCAACACCATGGCAAAGCTGGACATAGCTACACTGACTGGTAACCCAGTGGTGGGAGAGGTTCAAGAAGATTGTAGGAGCAGAAACAGAGACATTTTAGAGTTAATAAGAGACCCTGTCTCAAAATGTAAGGTAGAAAGCAATAGAAGAAAACACTCAAGTCTTCCTCTGTTCTCTGCATGGGTACACATACCTGAGCACACCACACACACACACACACACACACACACACATACATACACACACACACGGGAGGGGAAAGGAAAGAGACAGCTTCAAAGGCAGGAACAATTGCTAGGTTGAGGACTCCCTTTGGTGGGGCAGGAAGTTCCAGGGGTGCAGTGTCTGTGGGTCATCACCATGCTTGGGTGGGCTTCTTGGTGGTGAAGCTGCCTGACTTGCTCATGTTCCTATGAGTAACCCCAATACATTCATTGGTTCCGCAAGCTCGACTTTGGTGGGATTTTCTTCTTTGGTCTGCTGTTGGTGCCCCATTGGGGCTAATAGACATGCTTTCCTGTCTCCCCAGGGAAAGTCACATTGCAGACGGGGAGGTCTGTGTGCCCCTCCTCAAAACCACATGAAGAATTCTGGGGATCAGACTCCACCCAGCATTCCTGGTCCTGTGGTTGCTCTGTATGATCACCTACGTAGACAATCTCTTTTCTCCCATGGTGTGTCTTACTGCTGTTTTCACAGTCCTCTGGGTGATCAGCAGGGGGTCCTCTGGATCAGGCCCCTGCCTCCTGGATGGTGTGCTCTAGGGAGGCCAGCTAGAGCAATGTGTCCTGGGGAACAATTCCAGACCTAAGTGTCCCAGGGATCTTACCAGCCAGGGGACAACAGCTGTCCAGGGCAGTGTTGCATTGTGAGAGGCTGCCGGCTGCTGGTGCACCAGGTGACCAGCCTGCTGGATCCATACCCAATGCCTGGGTCAATCTCAACTGCTTGCTGGAATGACAGTCAGCAGTCCAAGCAGTTGTAAACATTTCTTGATGAAGGAGACAATGGGGCTGAGCAGAGGCAAACCAGAAATACACAAAGAAAGAAAGAAAAGGGAGTTCTCTGAAATCATGGCATGTTTATAACAATAGCAGATAATGGCTCAGCAGTGTCTTCAGCAAGCAAAGCTACCAATTAAAGCTCTGCTGGGCCAAATGCCCCCTACAGTTAGGGATGCCTGTGGAGTTCAGAACAGAGTCCCCTCTGCTGTGCTGCTCTCCCACCTCTGTGATTACTGAAGCCTCTGCAAAGACTGGCCGGGGGCGGCAGAGACCTCACAAGCTATTAAAAAACCTCTTTTGATTTATTTATTTTTCTTAAATGAGAAAAGGAGAGAACAAGACCCAGGAGCAACTGATTACAATGTAACTCCCAATGTGGGTGGAAGAAGAGAGAGAAAGTGCATTTTTGCCAAACCAACAGGCCCCTGTGTCAGGTGCCATTCCCTGGGACTGGGGATCGGCCTTTCGGGGACTCCTTTGGCAGGTGATAGACTGATGCTTCCCAGCAGGTGCAAAATGTCACAAGGATGCATTTTGATTTTCATTTCCCTCTGTGTTGTTCGGACACAAAATAGTCTGCACTCCCCATTTTGAAATCCTGGTGGGAGTGGAGCTATGATTCCCTTCTTGGGGGCTCAGCATTCATCCTTGGAGAAGACTATTTTCTTCCAGAAGACAAAACAATCTATACATGTGCCTTTCCGTTTTGCAAAGTGAGGAGCCCACATACAGTCTGGGAAGGTGGGAGCTCTAAACTAGGAGAGGGGTCACCACCTGGCTTGTCACAGGGGTTCTGGGGATTGAGCATGGGTCCTCCTGCCTGTGCGGGAAGCGCTCCACTGCACTGGTTCTCCCAGACCCAGAAATCTGTATCTTCTGTTCTGTGTTGCTGTGAACATAAAACTTCTTATTAAAATAATCTACTTGTAAAACAGGAGAGGAAAGAGAGATGGGGAAAGACGACAGAGATGGGCAGACAGACGGTCATTTTCTGGGGATGTTGCTGCAAAATGGTGATGGCCTGAGGAAGGGCCAGCCACATCTAAGAACATGTCACAGATATCAGCAGACATGATACTCACATACCACCCTCCTGTGCCTCGTTCTCCCACACCCCTTTGCACACTAGGCTCAGCCAATCAGAACGTTTTATCCTTCTGGTTGTCTTCATGACTGAATTCTAGCCAATTGGAACCTTCTCTGAGACTTTTTTGATTAGATGATAGAAGGCATCCCTGTAAGGTGGCTAGTGGCCAGCTTTGGCCCCCAGGAGATTGCAACTCCAACTAAGGATAATGGAGGGCTGAGCTCCCCCTTCTGTTAGGCCTCTCTGTTCAGTAGTTGGAGGCTGGTCTTTTCCTTCCTGTGAGCCCCCATTTCTCTTGGGTGGCCCCCTCTACACGGGCAGAGCTCCATAGATCTGTCCCGTCTCCTATAACAGTAGCCCTGGGGTCTCAATCTGCTCTTTCTAGTCATTTCTTCTTTATCAGTCATGGTCAAGTTCCTGTTGAACTCTGACCCATACCCAGTAAAGGAAAGATGTCTGTGGACAGGCAGATACCGTCATCTATCACTTGGACCAAAGAACAGAGAAGTTGTAGACATTTATGTTGAACTTCCAGGAAGCATGAGGTCGCAAACCTGGCTTACAATGGCTGAATGCTGGGAGAAAGGACTCACAGACTATGGATGTGAACACTCGAAACCAGGAGACAGGCGAACCTTCATCTTGTTAGACAGTTTCTTTCTTAAGATCTTCTGTCCAGTGACTAAAAACTGACAGAAATGCTTATCAGGATGAAAATGTCCACTATCAGGGTCTGAGTGATAAATTCAGAGAATGACTAGAGTGTAAACCTTGACATGGCTCCTTACTTTTTTGCTCTGTGACCTGGGTTTTCCTCACTTCCTCCCTCTCCACCTGCTGAGTGAGGAAATGCTGAGCATGGTGCCTTCATGGGGCAGGCCGTTGCTCCGTGGTACTAAGTTCTGCCTTTTACCTCCATAGCCCCATTTGACCTTGCAAACACAAAGCCTTGTCTCCGTCTGAACACAGTGAGGAGGGGTAGGTTAAGTCAGAACCTGCGCTGGTTAGACTAGCTGGCAGACAGCAACCTGCTCTCATTGTCTATACCTGCGGCACCGTGCCCAAGCGCAGGTAACAAGGAGATCCAGGCACGGGTGAGCTCCAGTCATGCTTGTCTCTGGGATGGCAGGAGCCTGTGTCAGCATCCCCAGACTGTCTGATGTCCACCCTGGACCGGTCCCTGCTGAGCTGCCCTCTTGCTCTGACTGGGATAGTCCCGCGCATGCACCTGCACTGGAGCCCCTCCTGCATCTTGAGGTGTGCGTGGGGCCATGTGTGTTAGTTTACAGCAACAAAACGTTTGACTCACAAAAAATGAGGGTTTGTGTTGTTCAGAGGTGTTCGTCTGGCATGTCTGGAGGGTATGCTGTGCCACAACGGTGCTCATCATGGAGGCCAGGAAGCAGGAAGAACTGTCTGTGCTAGCTGAATTCCTTCCTTCCCCCTCCCTAGGCCCCCCAGACTACATCCCGGTAGCACCCCACAGTCATGTCCTGAAGTGTGTTCTCGACCCCTAGAGCTGTCTCCATAGAACCAAGATGGTGACCGGAGATTAACCATTACACCCACCCATGTCTCACATTTAGAGGTGAGTAAAGTTCTGTCAGCTTAAGCTCAGCAAAAACCACCCAGCAGGGAACTAACGTGGCCATGAGTTGGTTGATGTGCAGCAATGCTTATTTCCATTTGAGGGAAGGTGAGGGCCTGAGGTAATGCCAGAATGTTCCCTAAGAGATGAGCAAACCAGCTAAATCCAATTATGCTTCTGCTCTCTCCTCAGGATGTTCATATGCCGGAATCAGTGGCTGTAAAGTTTTTTAAGTTTCCTAAAGCCTAAGGCTCTGGTTGTGATGCAAACCCACAGGCCTCTTCTCAGCGAGATGCTCCTCTTCCATCCAACGCACACCCCTCTGCGGGGTCTCCGGAGCCACAGCTGGTCAGCTCACTCTTGAAGTTGATTTAAATACATTAGTTATACCAGTTATAAGAACCATAATTCTGATCCTTTGACTAAGAAAAACAGAGACTCCCAGTAACTCTTCACTTTCTCTCACAAGACCCAGCAGGACACAGCTGACATGATTTGTCTTCCACTGGTGCCAGTGGGCAGATCCAAGTGGGAGGGAATCACAAATCACAATCCCCCCTACACACACACACACACACACACACACACACACAAACACACGAGAGAGAGAGAGAGAGAGTCAAACAGACAGATAGACAGAAAGACAGACAGAAAGACAGACCCAGAATCACAAGCTCTTATGAGATGAAAGATACACAGTGTTGTTTTTAACAAAATCTCAGTCATTAGATTTTACAATAAAGACTCGGGAGCCAGATGTTGGGGTCAAAGCCTGCTAGCTCAGAGAGGCAGAGACAGCGCCCAGCTGACCTTCCTCCTCCACCAACACCCAGAAGCCTTCTCCTACAATGTCTCAAACAAGACTCCTGGAACTGACTGTCCCTCGCTCCTCCTTCCTGTGCGTCTGTCTGTGCTCCTGACTCCCTCTTACTCTCTATGGTTTTTTTCTTAATAATCCTGAGTTCACTTCCTGCCAACTGATTGCTTGCTCCGCCGCCTCCTGACCTATGGTTGACTTTATTTAATCCTGTTTACAGTAAGCAGAAAGCTTATGATTATTAAAGGTGTGTGTTAGGGCTGAGCCACACCACAACTAAAAAACAGGTTTCTCCAGTAAATAATGCAATCTTGGGGTTCACAGAGTTATCAAGTATTCTGCAACATATAGTGGCTTTGTTAGGGGGTCACAGGTATGGGGTGGGATGGCTCATAATATAACTCCAATCCGGCAGGCTTACATCGTAGCACAGCGTGGTCCAGAGGGGCTTACATCAGTATAAACACTGTTACTGGTTTAGTCAGGGTTCTCTGGAGAAACAGAACTGAGGAGATGAATATATAATACACATGTCTTCATTTATTTAGTGAGCTTTAAAATAATAACAATAGCAAATTATATCTGAGAAGCATGGAATCAACAGTAGGAGTAACCTCTGATTATCTGTCTCTCACTAGGGAACAACCAGTAGTCACTCAGTCTACAAGGTGGGGTACCTCAGTAGTCACTCAGTCCACAGGGTGGGGTGCCTCAGTAGTCAGTCACGATCTAAGAGCCCAGGAAGTTCCTGGAGAGCCTCTGCTCCCTATTCCACAATGAAAGCTTAGAAACGCTTGTTCCACTGTCAGTGAAGCAATACAGTGGGGAATCAACTCAATGGCAAGAGGGAGGCCACGTGAACAAAGGCAAGATCCACTTCCTTCAGAAATGCCCTTTCCCTTTGAGCTGCTACCATGAGGTGCCACTCATAGCTGGGGCGGGACTTCCGATGTCAATCAAGGCAATTGGGACAATCCTTCAGTTGAGGCTTCCTGCTCAGGTGAGTCTATCTTGTGTCAAGTTGATATTAAACCAAGCCACATAGTTCTGGGCCAGAATCAGAAGCGTCCAGGGAGTTCCACAGAGAATCCATTCTAGGTTCTATCCCAGGAACTGGTGGCCTTGGTGCTCCTTGGCTTGTAAAAGTGACACTCGGGTTCTTCCCTCACTCTTCCTGTGACCCCTTCTCCTCTCTGAGTCTCCTATCTGGGGCTCCTTCCTTCCTTTATACCACGGTACTCATTGGCTTTATGACACTTCTGCATTAGCTACCTTCCCTGTGGCTGTGATAAAGTACATGACAAGAAGCTATTGAAAGAAAGAAGGGTTTGTTCTGCCTTATGGTCTGAGGGGCTACAGTTCACTGCGATGGGGAAAGCATGGTGGCAGAAACAGGGGGTGGGTGGCTTGCATTGCACCCACAACCAGGAAACAGATCGCAGGCAAGTAGAGCCAGGCTACAAAACCCAAAGTCCCCCTCCGGTGACCCACGTCCACCAGTGAGGCTCCACCTTCTAACGGTTCCACAACTCCCACAATGCACCACCATTTAAAGCACAGCACCCTCTAAGTCCACAGTGAGTGACCTCATCTCAAGAGCCTGGGTCACATCCTCCCAGCCTGTATTTCCAAAGGACAGTGGCAGTTCCCAAGTCCTGGCACTTAGACCCAGGTGGGGAAACATAGCTAACAACCAAAGGGATCTACCAACCCGGGGTTGATGTCACAAGTGTCAGAGTTCAAGCACTCTGGTGTCCTCAGAGGGGAAAGGGTATAAGCAGAGTAGGTGGCACAGAAGGACAGGCCACCAGACTGGATTGAAGGCACAGCAAAGTCTTTGTGCCCTCTCTGTTTTCCAGGAATGGCACTGTGGCTGGTCCCCTGTGGTGATATATTGTGTACTCCTATATATCGTGTACCCTAATAAACTTATCTGGGGATCAGATGACAGAGCCAGCCACTGGATTAGACAGAGAGGCCAGACAGTGGTGGCACACACCCTTAATCCTAGCACTCAGGAGGCAGAGATCCACCTGGATCTCTATAAGTTCAAGGTCACACTAAAAGCAGAGCCAGGCAGTGGTGGCACACGCCTTTAATCCCAGGACTTGAGATCTCATGTCTTTGCTTGGAAAGCACATACGCCTTTAATCCCAGGAAGTGACGTGGCTGGGTAGAGAATGGTATATAAGACATGAGGAGACAGGAAGTAAGCAGCAGTTCAATTGAGACCCTCAGGGGTGAGGACTCAGAGGTTTTCAGTCTGAGGATTCATGGAAACAGGATTGGCTGAGGAGTTGGCAAGGTGAGGTTGGCTGTGACTTGTTCTGTTTCTCTGATCTTTCAGCTTTCACCCCAATATCTGGCTCCAGGTTTTTGCTATTAATAAGACCATTTAGCAATTCGTGTTATAGTCGCCAGTCTCTTAGGTGATATCGCTTAGATACTAACAGACAGGAGAGGCAGCTTTATTGTTAGACAGACCCAGGTCAGTGCCCCTGAGGGAACAGCTTAGCTCCTGCTCAGGCCTCCTCTCCTTGGTCATGAGGAAGGCAGAGGAGGAGGTCATCTCTCCAGCTGTTCTGTTTATGAGCCCATGAGGGCTTTGATTTTGTATCTGATCTGGGTTAATCATTTATTCATGAGCCTTTGAAAATTAGACACCAGTTAATTGAAAGCTCATCAGAAGAATGGGTTCCACGCTCCTCATTAACTTCCACAAGAGTGATTAGTTAGAAGGAACAGATTACATTGACCCCCAGGAAGTAGGCTGAGCCACCTTGCACCCAAGTCCTCTTGCTCAGTGTACCCATCTCTTTAGTGATTTTCCTCCTAAAGACAGAGGCCTTTGCAGGGTCTCCTTTCTACAGATAAGAGGCAATGTCAAAGCACTTGACAAGAGGCTTTGCAGACACCAGCATGGCCCACAGTGAAGGCTGAAGTTCAGAGGAAGAACACATGTGGTTCCTAGCACACATCTATCCTGAAGAGTGCATGGATATAATTATACTTTACAATTTTGTTGTTGACCCAAAGCTCATATTGGCTGTAAATCTTGTGTTTTTCTTTGATAGTCCTAGAATGGAGGTCAAACAGATCCCATCAGGTGCTCCTCCTGGGGCTGACTGGATCTGGGTTCTGGAAGAACGAAGCCAAACACTTTCCCTCATAAACTGTGGTTAAATGAGCCCAAACATCAGCTCTCCTGTCTCTCCTTTATTAAGAGAAAGAATCAGATGCCCTTCCTGTGAGAGGAAGGGATGGGGCCTGTGCCTTCCTTGTGACCAGCACTGTGTGGTAGGAGTGCCATGGCCTCACCTAGGAGAAAATGCAGCTTCCTCAGTGGGACCTGCTATGAAGCTGGCAGCCACCGTGTAGGACCGGGCAGCCACTGTGCTGCAGGTAAACGCAACACACAAGGAGGCACGTTCAACTGCAGCCATTTCAGCTGAGGGCCAGAGCCTCCATCAGGGTTCTAGCTAGCAACTGCCATCAAATGCATGAAGACGTCACAGGTCACCGAGCCCTCAGTTCTCAAGTGACAAGCCCAGGATTTGAATCTGCCCAAATGAGGCTGCAGATACACTGTCTCTGCATTGTTCTGGCAGAAAACCTTACTTAGATTTATGCACAAAATAAATCACTTTATTCCTCTAATTTGGGGACAGTGCATTGCAGAACCCATGGTCCTCCTATCCTGCCTTTAGCAGGCCCTGTTTGGTGTAACATGGAAATGGGGACAGAGTCACCATGTAAGCTGAACTGCATATGAGATGGTGTTTGGAAAAGGTCTTTCCCAAAAGGACATGGGAGCTGGAGGCTTGGCCTTCTCTGGTGGAATTGGGATGGTAGATACTATAGGGGCCATTAAAGGGATTAGTGCTGGCCCTGCAGGTGAGTTATAAAAGAATATCCAGATCTGGGTTTAATGGCTCATATCTGTAATCTCAGCACTCAGGTGGCTGAGGCAGGAGGATGATGAGTTTGAAGCTAGCCTGGACCCCATTATGAGGTCCAGTCTCCTAAAGTAAATAAATCAGATAAAAATGAATAGGGGAGAAAAATCTGTCAGTGAGCCTTCCTGACTTGTAGTCTAATCCTGTGACCACCATGCTGTCATCTGTGTGCGACTGTCACCAAGGCCACACAGAAACCAGCCTCATGGCTTGAGGCCTCAAACTGAGTTGAATGATCTCCTTCCTCTACCACTTTCCCCAACTCAGAATCAACACAGGGAAGCACTGTATGCTGAGTGGGTAGATCCATGGAAATCATAGGGAGTCTTAGGAGGAGACAGAGAGGGAGGGACAAAGATCAGGGAGAAGGTAGCCTGACACTCAGTTAAAGCTGCTATCTGGGAAGATGCCTCCACAAGCCAAGGGCTGCAGGCAGCCTCTCAATGCCGGAAAGCAGAGGGAAGTCTTTTCTTTTTGAGCTGGAAAGAGGATTGCAGCCCTGAGAGCTCCTTGATTTGGGGCTGAGTGAGCCACATTCTAAACTGTAAGTCACTACCTTGTGCTTTGAAGCCACTACTAATTTGGGGGTGACCTGCTTCTATGGTCAAAGGACAGTCATACTGGCCCACTACCCAAGTGGCCTCCACTTACTCACCCCTGGCCAGCATGGCCTCTGTGCTCAGCTTCTAGACATCTCAGACCCATCCTGTCCCAGACCAGAGATAGGGCCTGTCTCAGGTTCTCCCCCACGTTCTGCCCACCCTTGCTGCAAACTCCAGCTCCTAGTGAGCAAGGCACAGAGCCTTGCCCATATGCCCTTTCTGCCAGGGGTCACAGTCTCCCCAGCTGAGCTGCCCGCTGTCTGGTCCTGCTCTTCTTGCCTGCTCTGAGCACCTCCCCATGCCAACAGCCATTCTTAGGAGGCTCCTGTTCTCACAGCTTCACTTCCAACTGATAAGCCAAGCACAAAACAGTGGAAGGAAATGGCTTGAATCTGGGTGCATGAGGAAGTGACTCTACCATAAGCTAGAATCTAGCAGAGAAGCAAAAGTCAGGGAGGTCTGGGGAACTGGCACAGCCCATAATGTGCTTACCCACAAAGTGCAAAGACCCAGGTAGATCCCCGGAGCCGATGCAAGACAGCAGGATGTGGTGGTACATGCGTGTCATACCAGTGATGAGAAGGTAGAGATGGGTGGATCCTTCTATCTAGCTGGCTGGCCAGCCTGTGCACCCGTATCAGCTCTCTCCTCTCTCTCTCTCTCTCTCTCTCTCTCTCTCTCTCTCTCTCTCTCTC
>CABHPH010153870.1:0-60105 GCA_902168325.1 Peromyscus nudipes
GCGGTTTCAGTCTTCTCTCGTTTTACAAATTTCAGCCGGAATCTAGCTTTAACAAAGTATTAACTTTGAACTCAGTCCATCTTTAGGTTGGGGTGTACAACCTAAAATGGTGGAGATTACTCACTTCTCTCCTTCTACTGGGTTCTGCAGAGACTCTATTTTAACCACTCTCTGTCGAAACACGAACTTCGGAGCATTTGTTTGCCACGCCATCCTGTCCATTCAAAGTTGAAGCATTGAATTTTTAAAAGCCCAAGAGCAGTGTTGACTAAATCACCAGTGCCCCCTAGTGTTTGGAATAAGCAACATCTTGGAAGCGGACGTGCGGTTGGGGTTTGCTGATGCAGTTGCTAGAATCCTTCTGGTATGAAGTGAAGCGATCGTTTCCAGTATGCCTGGGAACCAGCTTTCCCCAACAAGTCTGAGGAAACAAAATGCTACGCTTTTCAGATCATATTATATTCGTGTCATAGTTATAAATGGCACAATGTAATGAAAATCTGCACGTGTATAATTTTTGTAGGGGATTGAGAATAAGAAACAGTTTTTTAAGACTTTTTTATTTTTCTCTATATTTAAATAATTGTAATACCAAGGAATTTATGCAAGCCCATTCTCTGTATCAAGATGAGTGGGATTTTTTTATTTTAATTGCGTTAAATAAATGTGAATGTGACCAGTTTTCATTAATGGGATAACTGATTCAATTTCTAAAAGTTTATGGAAAAAGAAATGAGTTATCCTTTTTGTCCTAAAAGGTAAATAAATAAGACATTTTTTGAGATATTCCACAGGCAAAACCATCAGCTTGAGATCACTCTGACTATAGAAGCAGATCCTTTTCAACCTGAAAGGAAGCAGCTAACAGTGCATTTTTAAGGTGATACATCTTCCCTGATGTCCCCAGAGACTTGAAAGGGAGGATGTTTCCATTCTGTGTGAGCATCCTCAATATCTACCTCTGCACTCAAGTCTAAAAGATTGTACATATTCCCTGAGATTCATCACCACTCAGACCAGCGCTGAGAAAGCAATGGACCTTGGAATGTAAGTTATAAGCACCATGATACCATTAATCAGATATCAGAGTGGGAGACTAAAAAACTCATATGAAAACATTGAAATTTGTTTTATTGGGGCTGAAAGAGTAATAGCAATTGTTGAATACATGAAACATGAAGTTGTTTCATAAAGGGCATGCAACAAAGAGGAAAACTGAATTGATGTACAGAATGATTTTCTGGAACTCTCTCCCAAACTGAAATTCAGGTGATTAGGGAGGTGTTTCCAAGAGGAAGGGAAAATGTAAACTCCATGTGATCCAGAAGCAAGGGTCACCATACTCATAGGCAATTCATAGCTGGAGGAGACAGTGAGGATATCCAGTGTATTCCAGCTACCTCTAGTAAGTGACCCTCTTTACGCATTTGTACCTATTGTACCATAACCACACTGGAATCCCACCTAGTTTCTACCTGTTTCTGTTTTAGCCAACTTGAATATTCTTTCCCAGATGCATTATTCTCCACCATCACAGTTCTGAGAATGTTCCTCCCTTGTTCATGCCTCTGTTCCCTAGGCTGGTGTTACAGTTCTTCAATGAGTATCATACATGGCCAGTGGGTCATGACACAGCCTCCGGAGCAAAGCCGCTTCAACTTCAGTAGTTCTGAGCAGACAGGTGAATCACTTCACCTCCCTGAGTCTCTGTGTGTAAATGGGGAAACCACAAGGTGTGATACACATTTATGAAACTGTCAAAGAGAAAACTCAATAGAAGTTGCATTAAAATTATCAAATTACTATGATATACAATGAATTTTGTAATATTCTTTTATATTTCCATGACAAATTTTGATGATGGCCCATCTAAGATCTTTTTCTTTTTGTCTCATTAATGTTTTTTGGCCAACAATCTGAAAAGCAGATCTTAAGCTATGACATGAATCATAAAGGTTTCTGGGACATAAGGCAATTGGTGTTCCCAGGCATCCACGTCATTTCTGACAAGCCATTGGCTCTAGCATTTGGTTTTATTATTGTAAATTTGCTGCCTAAGCACAGCCTCTTCCCCCATGGAAGGAAGATTGTTTCTCATTCATAATGGTAGCATCATCAACAATGAAAAGATACAAAAAAAATGCAAAACAAACGTAATCCTACCACTTCATCAGTTGCCATTTTCTTTTTGTTGTTGTTGTTGTTCTTTTTGTTTGTTTGTTGGTTGGTTGGTTGGTTGTATGTGCCCTGCTGGAATATGCTGGAGCCATTTTCTAAAAGAATCAAGTGATGGAAGTTTCTAGAACTTTATAGGGTTTTTTTTTTTTTTTTGTTTTGGAAAGAAAAATATAGCATGTGGCCCCAGTACTTGAGCAGTGACAAGAACATTTAGATTACAAATGTGCTCCATAGTTTTGGTGAACATAGTACCAGGCTGTCTCTCCCCTTCCCTCTACAGCATCATGGTGATCAACTATACAGAGACTTCGATGACAGTGTGTGAGTTAGTGTGCAAGCAGTGTTAAAACAGATGATACCAGTATTCATAAATAACACTCAATAAAGCCCATTTTCTGAAATACATATTTAGATGTGTATAAGTGATGAAAGATTATTTCTTTACTTTTTAAGTTGCTTTCAAGAAGGTCAAGTAGACATTAACCTCAGCTAGTGACTAAACTATGTTTCTTTTTCCATTGATTTCTCTTGTTATTTCCAAATTCATAAAAAATAAAGATTAAGCAATAACACTCAAAAGCAGTGGAGGCATACTGGTAGCTAACCAAGGAAGAGTCAATGTAACTATGATGATAATAAGTAATAATAATATAATAATTAATGAAAATTGGTCCTGGTGAATATGGCCACAAATGCCCTGCAGAAGTTTGCAGGCAGGCCACATACTGGCTTTTCTAATAGCTCAGGACTGAGACACATGGCCTTCAACCCTAGAAAACAATGTTTCCTGCTCTCTCCCACACACACTGGGCTTCAGGTCTGCATAGCTCTGAATAGGAAAGAAACAAAAGCACCAGTATGAGTAACAGTTAACTATAAAATGCATTCCTTAGGAACAGTTTTCATTTTCATTGTCTCATACTCAGCATACACAAAGATAGTTTAATTCCATAGTTGAAGCTCTGCTGACTGAATACTCCACAATGACTATCATTTTCCCATCACAACGGAGTGTTTTTCTGCCCTTTCCTAGAAAGTGCTACTTCTTCCCTGTACCTGGGATTACAGATTCCAGTAAGATAAGTGATATTTAAGAGTGACTTCAGTGGCTCTTAAAGATCAGTCTAGTACTAATTACTGCCGTGGGCTTCAAATATCCTGCCGGTGACAGCTGCTGCTCTGTTCTGCTTTATAATTATAAAGATGGCCTCCATCTTCTAACAAGCAGTCAAACAGTTTAGCTGAATGTAGCCAATTCTCAAAGCCTGAAAATGTAGCACCTCTTCAGATTCTGAACCTAGGCATGAAATGAAGTCTAAATAATGAGTGACTGAATTCACTCACGCTAAATGGGCCCTGGTGAATTCATTGTGTATTGTGGGGCATCAGACCACGTGTTTATAGCTTGGGGTAGATTATGTCACAGCAAGTAATAGTTGCCAGCTCTCCCCAGCTTAACATAAGACAAGTTTGCTTGACACATGTTCCAGTTGAGTTTTCTGCTCAACAAAGTTGATTTGGAATTTATCTCAACACACATTTCCATGATTACCATGATCGGCAGCAGGAGTTCATATCTCAAACCTTAACACCATACGTGTGAAAGCAGTACATGCCACTGTGCTCTTGTTCATTAGTTAAAGAAAATCATGATGTCATACCTGACTATAGGGGAATGTGACAGCATAAAACCACTGGATATCTATAACAAGAATGGAAAATACTTAGTAAGTAATAACTCTAATACATTTTCTCACGTCAATTTATTTGGTGACCAAGACCTGATCACTGATATCTCATTTCAGTTTCCGGGTTCCACCAAATTTTAGTTTATAATATTACCATTCAGTTGGTTTATAAAAGGGCCTTTTACCTGTAGTCAACAACCCCAGACTCTACAACCCAATATATCATATACTGATGAGTACATTTAAATTTCACACCTTCAAGATTCTTCTCAAACTTATTTTTTCTATCATCTCTATCTTAATACCCACTTTTCCTTAGCCATCATAAATTTCATTTTTATATACGTTTCTCAGCCTACATACTTCTAACCCATGCTGTAGTTAAAAACATTGGGGTGTATACTTTTTCTATATATATATTTTATTCTCTTTTATTGCAGTTATTGATATGAAATGTCATTTTCATAATAAGAATATCCCTCCCTAAAAGTAAAAATGATTACTGTAGAAACAGTGATTCAACATTCAACAAGTCTGTCCTTATAGGTTCTCGTATTTAGTCCATTAACTAAAGTTTTACTAGAGGTGACATTGGTTTCTTTTTAACATTGAGGTAAGCTGAGTCTCATATTATGTTTGTATATTTGACTAGCATTAGTTTTTTTTGGTCCCTAATGTCTAGGATAATGTCTAAGTGCACAGAAAGCCATATAAAACTCCTAAGTTTCACTAAGAAAAATAACTAACCGGTACTCTTAATACATAGTACATTCTAGGATGAAAAAATATTTTAAAACAAGACTGATCTTTTACTTCATATAGAATGTATAAAAATAGTGTAAAAGGTATTTAGTAATACTATGAAAATGTGCGTTGTAGTTTCGATACTGCCCTTACTGAAGTTAAATGTGGCTATTTTGGTGTTGTAGGATATAGTCTGAGTTGTAGTGCTCCTTAAAAATCTTCCCAGAATAGAATTTTCTTGACACTAATAATTGAAATAATCCTACATGATCCAGTTCTCCACTTTCACAGTTGATAGAATACCCAAGGTTACAAGTTTTATGAGTCTACTGATTTCCTTAGTTTTCTTAGGAAAGTCACTAACTCAGCAGCAGTGAAGATAGAAGCCATTCTTCAACCTTCTGTGGGAATTTATTCTAAGGGATCAGTATCAGAAATCTTGTCTGTACTGTCCAGGAGTGTATGTATTCCTGATGAATAGATGAAGATGTTCTCGAGAGTGTGCCTGGTTTGCACCTTATAGGATGAAGAAAGCTGTGTGTACTTGTGTGTACTTGGTGTCTGGGTCCTGTTCTTAATCAGTACTTGTCTTAGCACCCCCAAGCCACTGATACAGGCCCTATTTTGAGCAGTGCTTACTTGTATGGCAGTAATATACCCATGAAGTGTGAGGAATTTAAATATTAATATACTTCAAGAATAAAAAATGCAGGGACAGTTCCAGTTGTATGTCAAATCAATTATAATCTCCACTTATTCCAAATTACAAGAGAATCCATTCTGTTCATAGAAATTGAGAATTTGGACTATATAGGAACACATTCCCTCATTCTATTTTTATTTTTTTTCTTAATTACTTTGGGAGTTAGGATGCAAAGTAATGGGATTTATTATGGCATCTTTATATAAATGTGTTCTCACATTTCCCCTCCCCACCTACTGTACCCTAGGATCCATCCAGCTTAGTCCCTTTCTTCCCCAATTAGTCTCCACTTTTGCTCTCTTATTACAGGTATCCCATTGTCCTGTCTATATCACACCCCTCTTAAACATTTTCCTCCATCAATTCTTGTATTCTGGCTAAGATCAAGTACAGATTTCTTCTTTTTCTCTCTAAGAAGCACCTTTCTAGTTTATGCACACACACACACACACACACACACACACACACACACACACACACACTGAGCTATAAACAAGGATGTGCAAGTATCCACTTGGTATGTTGACTTAGTGCCTGCCCTTCAGATGTATACACACCCGGAAGTTGTGTATAGAATTATAGTGGTTTTCTCGTCTTTCTGTTTTTTCAAAAGCAGTCATACTGATTTCCGTAGTTGCTGAACCAGTTGACATCATCACCAGCCATGTATTAGTGTCCTTTTTCTCCACATAGTCATAGCTTTTGCTACCATTAGTTTTTGGTGTTTGTGACTAGCTATTCTTACACTGACTAGTGTGACATGGAATCTCAAAGCAGTTTGAATTCCCTTTCTCTGATGAAGATTAGAATGTTGAATCTTTGTTCAAATGTTTATTGCCCATTTGTATTTCTTCTTTTAAGAACATTCTATTCATAAATATATTACAGTTTAACCTGTAGTCTTCCTTAGAGTTAAAGATAACTCTTAATGACATAATCCTTATGTATTGTTTCTTAAACCACAAAATAAGAAATTTCTGAAATCGTTTACTAAATTTTGCTATAGATAACATTGGCTTCTCTTACAATAGAGACAAATTGAGGCCCATTTAGTCTGCATTTGTATCTTTGAAATGAGATGAGAAATAACTAGCCCTGACAATTTCAAGAGGAACATGAGAGTTTGCTTAGGACATCTAACTGGAGGAAATATTTGGTTTTTCCTCCCTATTCACTAAAACCATATTGTTTATGCATAAGTGTGGCCCTGAAATTAGTCCAACTCTTAATAGTTTCTTTCTACCATCAGGAGATACTTTAGTGAAGTTAGAAACATTCAGATATTAACTCTAAAACCAGCTGTTCTATGCACTGCTAGATCTAGTTTTCTGGGAATGAGAGTGTGTGAGCTGTGCCTGCCAGAGGAAACTATAATAATAATAATAATAATAATAATAATAATAATAATAATAATAATAAATAAAAAATACTGGTTTTTTGTAAGTGTCTTTTTACATGTGTCTTCCTTTCTAACAGAATCTAAGGTTTATCTTATTTTTGTTTATTTATATATTTATTTGTTTATGTTGTTGTTTTGATTTGTTTTCCAGTCTCTGTTCCCACCACGTGCCTCATGGGAAAACGATGTTGTGCCTGCCTCCGTGAGTGCATCACCATTAGATTATATACACAGTACAGTTGTTCTGGAAATGATTAACTTGTAAGAGAGGAGAAGAGAGAACCTGCAGTTCTAGGACCGAGTTTTCATAGGTTTCTGGGAAGTTTCTATTGTCCTCAGAAATTATTCTTTAATAAAAACCATTTGTTTATCTTCTGCTCTGACCATGGTCACCCATTGATGTAATCTCAGACCTGTGGTAACTACCTGCATATGGAAAGGGAAGTATAGTACGAATCTTAAAAGATCTTACTAATAAAAACAAACCCAGAGCCATATTGAAAGATCAGAGAAACAGAACAGGCCACAGCCACCTCACCTCGCCAACTCCTCAGCTGATCCTGTTTCCTCAGCCTGGAAGCCTCTGAGTCCTCATCCAAATGGATCTCAGCTGAATTGCTGCTCAAAAGTCTAAAAGCTTAACTAGCTCTAGTTCTTGGTTTTCATGCCTTGCCTTATATACCTTTTTGCTTCCCTCCATCACTTCCTGGGATTAAAGGCGTGTGTCTTTACCAAGTAAGACATGAGATCTCAAGTGCTAAGATTAAAGATGTGTCACCAGGCCTGGCTGTTTCCAGTGTGGCCTTGAACTCACAGAGATCCAGATGGATCTCTGCCTCCAGAATGATAGGATTAAAGGCGTGTGCTACCCCTGCCCAACCTCTATGTTTAATATAGTGGCTGTTCTGTTCTCTGACCCCCAGATAAATTTATTGGGGTGTACAATATATTAACCACATTTCCCCCTTTTTGTTTAAAATAAAAATTTATAACTAATAAGGAAAAGTATATACAATAAGTATATATAATATATGCAGTCAAGAATTACTTTAACAATGTCCAGTCCATTAACATTTGACAAATTCAGACAAAAAATTTATTAATTATACTATTTAAAACAAGTAGTTCCTTTTTAAAAGTTGATTCAATAATCTACCTTTTTATCTTATCAGGGAAGCCTGAGAGTGATAGAACCCTGAGAAAGAGGGATCAGGCTCCTGATGCTGTTCAAGACTGCATTTGTGGTAGGTCTTAGTATTTTGACTTTTAACTATGTGAGGAAAGAGTCTCTGAATCATTAAAATTTTTTGAATCAAGTTCAGGAGAATTTATTCTTGTCCCAGTGACCTCTAGGCTTAATTTGGTTATCCATCACATGAACAACAAAACTATTTCTGCCTGATTTTACTTTGTGTTAAAACATAATACACAGAAAGTCTCTATGTTTGACTTCAGAAGAGCAATTGATGATTATTTTGGATAATTGTGGACTGTGTAATGTTTGAAACATACTACTATGAAGAAATACTTGTCACTTACAAGAAATACAAATTCATTTGACTGTCATATATTTATATTTGTATTATCTAGTCTTAGTAGAATAATATTAGGGAAAGGGCTGGAGTGGTAACTCAGCAGTTAAGAGCATATTTTGTTCTTGCAAATGGCCCTTGTTCAGTTCCCAGGTCATGTGGCTTGCAACTGCCTGTTACTCCAGCTCCAGAGGCATTCATGCCAATGGTGTCCATCTATACGCATGTGCATATTCCCACATACATACACATAAGTAAAAGTACAATAGAACATATATTTCAAAAATAATATTAGAAAATATGTAAAGTTATTTTTCAATAGCCTTTGTGAAGTATCATAACACTGTGAGTGAGTTGACCAGACAGTTGATGCTATTCACATGACATTTGAACACCACAGAAAATTTCTAATTCAAATTTCCTCTAAAATTAGAGGTAGCATGTTTGTCTAAACATACGCAGAAACCCAAATATAGCTTGATATAGCATAGAAATAAGCAAACAGAAAAGATTATTTTTGAAACCAATCTTGCATTGCTACTTAAAGCATTCTTATGGACGGTATTAATTTTGAGCTCACTTCTGTCTTTTGTGTTCCAGCTGAACAGCTTATGGCTCTTCATGTAACTCCACGGATTCAAGATTTGCAGATGTAGTATCTTGTCTCTGCACTGACTGGGAGGAATTTACAAGCTGTCATATTGATGAGAGTGCTCTGGGCTCTCCATTAGAGACACGGGAAACAAAAACAAAGAATCTAAGAAAAGGAGAGAGTAATTCCTTGTTTTTATGAGATTTTTAATTAATATGCTTAACATTAAATTATTAATATATAAAACAAGGACATTACTTGTTTACCATATAGCATTTTCATGGGTTTCAAAACATTTCACAAATAATAAATCTCAGTAAAATATTAACATTATGAGTGCTCTAATTAAAATGGATTCCATAAAAATCAGCTCCAAAACATCTCCAGTTCTGGAAACATTCTCATTACTGCAGTCCACAAGTATTTGATTCCCACATTGCATTTCTTGCCAAGAATTCATTGCACATCATGGCTTTCCTCTAAATATGCCTCATTTTTCATGCAATCTAGTTATGAAATTCTCTCCCAATTCAGATGCTCTCAATAGCATGTTAGTGGTTATTATTACCTCTGTAGCTGTTTTTCAATAAGCAAATTTGGACTTGATTTTTTTTTTCTGTAGTGAAAAAATGATTTGAAACTTTCTTGCAAGTTTAGCATTTGAAGATTCTTCAACTTTGGTCCTCTGGTTTGATTATTTTGACTTCCAGCATTACTCTGTAGACACATTGCTAGATCAGAATGCCTTATTTATAGCAATTCTCCGGCCGTGAGGGAAATATGAGTAGAATGAGTTATTAAGCTCATTATAGATCTTGGATTATTTTAGATTTAAAAATACATGTCACTGAAAAGCATACAGAAGGTAAAATGTTTTTGAGATTTTTCTGAGAGAAGGTTTATGGGAAGAAATGTTTGTAAATTGTTAATCAGGAATAAACACATTCCAATCAAACACATAGAAATTTTAATTGTTCTTTAAAACTCTTACTTTCAAGACGTTGCCAGAGTAAATGATTATCTTCTAATTATACAATTGTTCTTGCTGTGGTGCTTCAATTTCCAATCAAGACTGCTATGGATTGCAGAGACTGAGTAGAATGAAATACTCTGATGAGCACAAGCAATCTAAGGGGCAACGGCCATGGTGGCTTTAGTTCCAGGACCTTCGTCGCCTTTTGCACACAGAAGAAAAGTTGATAAATTTCAAAAGTATTTGAATTGAAATTTGATTGTCCTAATAGTAAAATGTCATGCAATTTTTGGCTATAAAAGCTAATACAAAACCATATAAGGTTTTGAGTGGAGGAGTTTTGAGGAGAGGTGGGGAGAGAGAGAGAGAATGGATATGTATAAAATCATTATTGGTCACATTGATGCTAATGATTGGGATAATAACTTGGCCTCATGCAAGCAGAGGACCCCTAAAGCCGTGCAGTGTGGCTCCATGGAATTGTGATTTCCCAGCTCACCAGCTCTTATTAAAAATGATTATTTTGTGGTGTGAGGTAGTACTAAGTTTTTCTGCCTTCAAGATGGCTCTTAAAATTATTCTGTCACAAATTCTTTCTCTGTTTTTTTTTTTTAAATCAACTTATGGAAACAGTGATACAAAGGCAAGACTGTGGCTGAATTTTTAACCTCCATACGTTTAAGACAAGTATTTATCATTCCCTAATCAAGAAATATTAATCACTCTTTAAGGATCAAATTCTCAGGGCAAAAAAAAAAATTTCAAGTAGTTGGATGTGAAAAGCTACATGGCTCAGAGAAGTGTTAAAATGAGTTGATTTGGAAGTAGGAGAGAGAGGGGAAAGGAGGAAGGGAGGATCACTTTTAATTTATGAATATGAGGAAACTATTGGCTTCAGGGAGATGAGTGAAGCAGGTGTCTGTGATTACTTACAGTGCTGAATTACCAAGGATTTTCTAGGTTGTGATTACATGGTTTTCTTACCAAGTATCTTGCTCTGCAATGAGAAAGAAGGAATAAGAAACTGGATGTTTGCTTATTTTTCCAAACACAAATTCTGGGTGGCTCTATCTGAAAAGATTGGTTATCTATGGGTGGTAGGTGAAAATGGTAGGGAATGGGCTACAGATACGTGATAACTGAATATACTTTTCTGAATGGTTTCTGCTCTTGTCGCTATGTTAATATTATGCAAATTTGAAAAATCGATAAAAATCAATGAGAATGCTTGAAAGATACTTGCACTTTGTTCCTATATTTTGATGTGCAGGAGACCACCAAGTTGCTATAGAGGGGTGTACTGACATAGGCCATGAAGGCAGCAAGTCAAAATTCCATGTTGTTAGAAATAAAAATGATGAATTCAATGGAATATATCCAATTCATAGGGGATAGAGGATGATCATAGAAAAGTGTTTAAATATATATGTAAGTATATATACATATAAATGTCATATGCACTTATAAATTCTTACATGTGGTATATGCAATATATGTAAATGCACATTCATGTGCATAAATAAGACTTTCAGGTATGTGTGCACATACAACATAACACAATATACACACATACCTGGAAGTTCTGTTTATTGAAAAGGCCTAGTAGCAATGATATTCCCATAACAGTGAAATTTAATACTGGCTTCTAATCTTGTAAGTCGTTAAAATAATCTAGGACTCCTTGAAGCAATGGCTGGATCTCTTGTTAATTCAAGGGATGTATAAATTGAGCTTGAACAACCTTTATGCTTTAGAAAGTGCTAGAACACTCAAAGCATTGATCAAATATTAAGGACTTAGTAATCAGCTCTAATGGGCTTCCACTGACCACATTGGGGGGGGGAGAGGAAACTGAGCACATAAAAACAGATAAATTATACAAGAGTACAATCTATATAATAAAAGGAAGGCATCCACTAACAGAAAGTCATGTGTTTGTAAACATCACAGCAACAATGACCCAGAAAGCAACCACCATAAATACTATTAAGTAGCATGTGGAAGTTGTTGCCAAGAAGTATATTTAGGTAGTCTCAGGGTATTTCCTTGTCCAGACTTTACTGGTCACAAGGGAAACAAAGTGACATTTCATTGAAAAAAATTTGGATACACAACCTTAAGCAAGTGATCAAAATAACCAATGGATTAATGATACCATACAAGGAAAAGTTAAGGACAACTATGGGTCCTTTTCCTCTTAGTGTTTCCTCACACAGAAAACTAAAGGCAGTGGGTGCCACAAAAAAGTGGACATATCATAAAGTAAGATAAAATGATTTTAATCTGCACATCATTCCCATTGTTCAAATAAGAATAAAACACATGCAAATGCTAGCCATTAAATATGAATTGAGTGATTTGGGTGATTATAGAAATGGTTTAAATGCTTTTACATTTGTGTTCAAAATTAGTACTATACAATGTAAATATTTGCAACAAAAGATGCTAAAATCACAGTGGCTATTTTTCTTTGCTTAGCACATTAAATAGCAAATGTTTCTCACTTGACTAATCAAGAGAGAAACTGAGAAAGAAAGAGAGTCATCTTTTAATGTCTCCAGTAGCAATATTTTTCTTACATTTTAGGAAAGCAGCATTATATCTTTATTTTGTGCAGGACCTGAAAGTGTGCACAGTAAAAACTTCCCCAGGAGAAGCAACACTGTTGCTTTATGCAAGCATCCCGAGCTTGCTTCTCTGTCACAGACAGCATCTTCTTTGTACTCTCCTCAGAAGGCACACGTGGTCCCACAATTCTGGCTGTAGGATAACTTGATTTATTTACTTTAGCTTCAAGCATGACATGAAGGTGTAAGTATGTGGTGTTTGTAAGATGCAGAGCCAGAAGGTAAGCCTGGATCAGCTTGGATTCTGAGCTTTGAGTCCTAATGTCTACACCATGGTCTCAAGGCATTCATTTTTCAGAGCAACTGAAGAGGCAAATTGAGAAAAATGACTAGCAACTGTTGGCAGAAAGATTTGCGCTCAAGATAAAAGCACAGATCACTTTTATGGCTCATACTTTATAGAACAACATTTAAAATCTGGATGAAATCTAAGGAAGTAAACTCAAATAGGTGAATAAAAGCACTCTTGCCGAAGCAGCTTCTAGAGCCTATGAAAGGGTCAAAGCTCTCTTAAGGATTCAGCACATAGAATGTAATCTTTCTTAAGGAGACTTATTTTCACTAATGATATCAGACACCAGCTTGATTGAACTTTGAAAAAGCCATGTTAATGATAGTAATGGAGGTTAGAAGCTACTATCACAGTTACTGTAAACAAAGAAATTGGCTTGGTTTCTGGTCTAGAACTATGCCACAGTGAGACTTTAGAAAGTGACTTAGTTTCTTACAGACTTGATTTCTTCATCTACACGACAGGAATAAGTCTATCATATATGGTGGTAGAGGAGATTGAATGGACCCATATATGGGATGCCTACCATTGTATTTTGAATAGAGAATTCTCACCAAGAAGAATCACAATTATTGTATGTACACCTCTGTGGCAGAGAGAATGAAGGAAAGGGATATCCAGTCTAAGCTGAGGTAATCTCTAATATTAGAACTTACATTAAAGATGGATCGATACCTAAACTGTGGATTTGGCAGACACAAAAAGGCAGGAGTAAATGTAGATATAAAGTTTGTAGCTGGGGTTTGAACTGAAACTTCAGACACAGATGGACACTAAAGACAAGATAGAAGTACCAAATAATACAACTCACCTTGGGGACAATGGTGCTGTGCCTCAGGACAGGTTAGAAGTCATGTGTCTAACTTTACCCCATATGGTAACCACTAGAAGGAAGTGGCCGTTTAAACTACTTAAAACTAAAGAAAACATTAAACTCAGACCCTCAAGTTACTAGCTACATTTCTAATTATGCATCTAGTGGCTACTGTCTTTGATAGAAAGCAACACAGAACTTGTGCCATTGCGGGGAGTCCCAGGGGCCAGTGCTACTTCCTGAAAGGGCATGCTACTCCATATTTAGTCCTGTGGTTTTATCACCTGCAGTTCCTAGGTCTTGGGGAGAGAGAGCCCCTCCCCCCCATCACATCTATTCATTTAATTTCCCCTCCTACAGCAAGAAGTTAGATGAGAACCAAGACCATATCAGTGGTCATCAGAATTCAAAGAGAGCTTCTGAAATCACCATGATTCCTGCATCCTTCGTATAGTAACTGCCTGCCACCGAATGGAAGTGGGACCCAATCTGCTCAAGAAGGCCTCTTTAAAAGAGAATCTAGTTATTAAAAAAGGAGCTAGTGGGGAGATGAAAGGCAGGGAGTCATTCTCATGTGTAGTGGGTAGCCACTCCAGCTTTGGTCTGGAAGTTCCAATACCCAATGAGGCTTCCGTACTATTACGCCTACAAGGCGGGGCCAAGGGAGGGCCTGAAGACCTGAGATTGGGATGCGCGGCGCTCTCTTGTTTCCTGGACCTGGACGCGAGAGGTAGACCGAGGAAAGTTCTCCAGAGAACACCGCCGGACTGCGCTGCGTCTCTTCCAGAACCCATCATCTACCTATCCCTTCATTTGTGAGTTACGCCTTTAAATAAATCTCCTTTTAACTACGTGGAGTGGCCTTAGTAATTTCAGCAATACTCATGCTGATTGGGAAGTAAAACATGTGTTGTAGAGAAATACACATGGCAACCAAGAGCAGCAAGTGTCTATGAAGATTCACTAGCCCTGGTCAACACCAAGAAGAAAAGAAGAACCTCCTTCTTATGATTAAAATAAGAAAGAAGGAAAGAAGGGAGGAAGGAAGGAAGGAAGGAAGGAAGGAAGGAAGGAAGGAAGGAAGGAAGAATATGAGGCTGGCTACCAAGTTGACTAGATCTGATTTTCTAATGAAAGACCTATCCTATCTCACACTTTGATATTAGTCTGGCAGGATCCTAAAAAGGGAATAAAACTAAACCTTGTCCAGATTTTGGATCTATGGAAATATGATAACATAAATTGCTGCTATGTGAAGCTGGTGTGTTATACGGCAGTTACACAGTAATTGGAAGCTAACATAAGCCCCATATAAACACAGCCCAACCTCACACATATGCAGCTTGTATGATTTAAGGAGAGAATATACTCTGGCACACAAGTTAGAGGTAGAGTTTATTACCTACAGATAAATAGCAATGGACAACTAATGCCTATGAGGGAGGTACTACAAGCCCTGAAGGCTCATTAAATATGCTAGAATCACTAATATGCATCCCCATTTGCACTGCAGACTAGGGAAAACTTTTGGCAGAGTTAGGCTACCTTGGGTATATAGTCATATACCCTAGGTGCAACATAGTATGTCGGGTTTAAGATTTGAAGGACCTGATGGAGGCAGATGCAGAGATCCACAGCCAGGCACCAGGCTAAGCTCAGGGAATCCAATCAATCAGAGAGAGGAGGGATTCTGCAGACAGGGGATGTCGAGATCATGATGGGAAGACGTGCAGAGATGACTGGCCACACTAGTGGAAGCCCATGAACTGTAAACTAGTGGCTGTGGAGCCCACATGGGACTGCAGTAGGCCCTCTGGATACTGAAGATGGTTGTTTGGCTCAAACTGTTTGGGGGGCATCCAGGCAGGGGGATCGGGATTCGTCCCTGGTGCATGGGCAGGCTTTTGGGAGCCCAGTGCCTGTGGTACGATGCCTTTCGCAGCCTTGGCACAGCCTTGGTGCAGTGGGAAGGGGCTTTGACCTGCCTAGGCTCAGTGTGCCGGGCTCTGCTGACTCCCCGTGGGATACCTTGATTTGGGGGATGTGGAGATGTGGGGTGGCTTGGGAGGGAGGGCTGGATGGTGGGAGGAGAGAAGAGGTGGGATTTGTGGGTGGTATGTATAGTGAGTAGAAAATTTCTTAATAAAGAAAAAAAAAGGCTTGAAGGACGTTCTGTTTCTAGGGCAGAAAGGAACAATGAGATGATGGGTTACCCATCCAATGCCTCTTTATCTCAGGATCTTGTGCCTCCAGTGCCCTCTACAGTTACTCATGATAACTAGTAAGAAAGGAGAGAAGCTATGTCAGTCTAAGGACACTTGAAAAAATGTCAATTTCTGGAACACAGAAACATAGCAAGAGAAGCAAGCCCCATACCACCCCGGCACACGCCCCCTTTAAGATATAAAATAAAATAACTCTTTCCAAATGTGTTCCGTTTTACCGGGATCAAAAGTTAAGTAAAGAGGTGTGTTAAAATTTCTGCTCTTACTTGTGGCAGCAGAGAAGAAAGAAAGTGAAACCCTTACCTACCACGCCAACATTCTTCCTTCTTCACATAAAATCAAATTATTTTCAGTTCTCAAAAGCTCTGAGAAAGTGAAGAGTAAATGTTCATGTGACAAAGGGAAACCTGAAAGTTCTGGCCGATGACTGTTGTGGAATTACTCCACGTTGTGGTTGGAATTCTTTTCTAACTTTATATTAAATTTTCTGACGCTCTGAAGTGCCTGTTGAAATATCCAGTGTTGTGTGGGTAGGTGGGAGAAAGAGTATGTGTGTGTGTGGGGGGGTCTCCTTAAAAGTTATCATTGGACCTGCCTCAATTGAGTGTACCAGGCTCTGCTGACTCCCCATGGGAAGCCTTGCCTTGGAGGAGGTGGGAGTGGGAGGTAGGTTGTGAGGGGAGGGTTGGGGGGTGGGAGGAGGGAGGAGAGGGGGATCTGTGGTTGATACGTAAGATGAATAGAAAATTTCTTAATAATAGAACATAGTTATGATTATGCTTCCAGGAACTGGTCCAGGAATTCCTAATAGAGAGCAGACCTGCAAAGACGGCAGGACTAATGGCTTTGATGAGGTTTGGGTATGAAGAGGGAGGACAGGAAAGATGACCCCAGCAGGCAGTTTAGAGCAAACCCATGGGAAACAGCTCTCATGGAGGGAGGGAGGCATGAGAGCAGGCTGGGGGATCCAAGTGAAGGGATGAAGTTTCCAAAGGAGGAAGTGAAGAGGACTGAGGCGATCTGTTCCTGCTTTATAATTTTGCTCTCTACCTCCTGTTGTGTAAACATCACCTTTCAGTCACATACACATTATCTCCTCTGAGGAAGGAAACATCACAGGCTGCCCTAAGTGGCTCTTGACAGGAATTTGAGGAATCCCTGAGGAGAGGAGACTTTTTTTAAGAGAGCAGAAGAATCCAATTAACTTTCCCCCAATGAACTTTGTCACAGCTCTTTATCAGAAGGGAAATGGAAGGCTGGGATAAGAATTTAGACATGAAAAAATGTGGCTGGGCAAATAGGTTTCTAATGGCTTCCTGTCACCCGCACCTTTTGGAAAGAGTAATATATCGTTGAAAGAGAATAATATTTAAAGAACAACATTATCCGTATAAGAAATAGTTTCTCAACAATGATATTATTGTTCCTAATAATTATATCAGAAGTAGCAAGTGTGAAACATTACTGTTTAGTCATCTGAAATCAACTTGGCTTTTGAAATTCTGGAATATTCACAATTGGAAACTCTATGTTCAAATTTAGTTTGTTAAAGTTTTATGAAGGTAGAACATTAGAAAATTGCTGTTCTTTAACTTTCCTGAGGTGAGTTGGCCTTGCCTGTCTATGTGCACCTCTAGATCAGGAACAATCTTTCTTTTGAATCCATTGCATGGGCAAGGGCTTAGATGGCCAGGGATTAGTTGCTGGTTATTTCACTGTAAACACCAACATGAAGAACCAAGATCAAAGACAACAATAGATCCATGAGACACAGCAGCTTACATACGAACACTGACAAACACACACTTCTCAGACATAGAGCTAGTGGAGGATGGATCTGAGGAAGGTCTTGTGTCCTTCCCTGTTCCTAGAGGATCTCAACAAAAGAGGCAAAGCACCGTCTCCCGTCTCCTAAGCCTTCTTTTGATCTTGCCTTCACACCATGCTGTGTTCAATAATGCCACCTTGGATTAGCAGAAGAACTTTTTCCTAGGAGTGCAAATGCCAGCCTGAAATAGCATTTGCTTTATAAATTAGGTGTTGCTTGTCCTACCACAAGTACCCACAGCTTCTCGGTGATGTGCCAATCAAGGGTATCTTCAATGTACACTTTAAAGGACATATCTCACCATACATCAGCCAAACAACTTCTGTCTGACAGTTTATCATATGCAGATGGAATATAAGATGTTTAGGGCAGAAAGATCAGGATAAAAAGGGACATGGTTGAATTTTTAGAATCAGATGGGGAAGGAACTCATGGGTACCAATGTCACCAACACACTGTAGGGTGTAGAGACCACAGAATGCCAGTTTAGCGATATCTATCTTGCTTGCCCCAGAACACACTTTCCTTCATTTAAATAGGACAGGACTAAATTTTCTAGTGCAGCTGAACCCATGCTGGAAATGAAACATGTACAAAGCTGCTTAGTATAATATTTCACATACATTAAATATGGTTCTTTAAGTTTCCATAAATCAGTGTATAAAGGTCACTATATATATATATGAGTTTTTGAGACAGGGTTTCTCTTTATAGCCCTGGCTGTCCTGGAGCTAAATTTGCAGACCAGGCTGGCCTCAAACTCAAAGAGATCCACCTGCCTCTGCCTCCTGATTGCTGAGATTAGAGGTCTTCATCACCACCACCTAGCCATTTTAATATTTTTAAAATACATTTAGGGCCCTTTGATGTTTAGGAAGAAAGAAAGGAAATTTGGAATTGGAGGGTTTCATCCTGTTCTTTCTTCAGCGTGAAGTTCTCAAAATACAACACCTCCACCCCTTACATACACTCTTATAATTTATGGCATCTGTTTGGTTTTGTTTCAGAGCATAAAATATACCAATTCATGATTTAGGGAAGAATCACTGAGGAGACTCACTCTGGTGACTTGCCGAAGATTCAGCTGGATGGTTATCATGCTCTCAGTTGGGTTCACTCAGATGTCTAATGAGCTGAGGGCACTTTGGTTTCAGACAGCTCCAGCTACAACAGTCCTCTTTGTTCTGCATGTTTCCTTGTCTTCTAAAAGGTTAGCTTAGGCTGTCCCCAGGGAAACTGGGCAGATTAAGAGGAGGCTGAGGAGAATGATTCTTCAGCCCATGTTAGGGTGCAATGCGTTTCCTCTGCTACCATCAACTGTGTGAAGTAAGTAATAATGCCCTCTTGATTCAAGGGATGGTTGAATAGACTGAACCTCTCTGTAGGAAAAAAATTAAAAGGCATATTATTAACCACATAACAACATATCACATAAAAAGGGAAGAATAATTGCAGCTATTTTAACAATCTACCTTATGTCTCAGGTTCTGTATTATACACTGGCATTCCCTTGAGTGAGTCATGCTCATTTTACTTCCATCCCTTGCACATGCACAATGCCCTCCTGTCTCTCCGCTCCTCTTCTTCTCCTTCAGCTTTCATGTTAGTGTTGAAATTATGACAATATTATTTCCATCAGGATGGTTTCGCTGTTCTCTGGACTAGTTAGGTTCCACTCACCTGTGGAACCTTTCATAACCATTGGCTTATGCACCGTTACAAAAATCTGCAGCTTTCCAGTGTTGCAATGGCTCCCACTCTTGAAGATAATGAAGAGATTTTCATTTATCTATTTCAGTAACCCAGATCAGTTCTCATGTATAGTAGATACACAGAACTGTTTATGTCCACAGGAAGTATATTAGAAATTTGTATATAATTACCAATCGTGATAATAGGAATATCTTTTCTAAACATCATCTTCAAATGTTGTCTCCCTCTCAGCCAACCAGAAAATACATGAGAGTTCATAAAATTAGTTCAAATAGCCAATACTTTTAAAAAGTCAGAGCAACTGAACTGTTGTATCCAATAACTTTTTCTCCAAAAGATAAAATTGAATCTTTAATGTTATCAACTAATTCAGACACTATAACTTATACAGAGTGTTAAAAAAGTAATGGGCCTAGAAGTCAGTCCTGAAGGCCCCCATTTGTCACCTCCATGAGGATTTGTTACAATTTATTACTATCCTATTTTTTTAGGTTACAATCAGCTTTCCACTAGGTTGGCACACAGAGCGAAGTCTAGCATTTTGCTCATTAACTCTCCTATGATAGGCTGTCAAAAGTCCCACCTGAACTCCTGTTAAATTGCATCAACTTCTGCACCCTCATATAATTACTTGGTTGCTGCCACGCAGAGCTATAAATTCTCTGATAAGACCCAATTTTCCTTTTAGCAACCTGAGATACCATCTCCTATTCTGTTCCTTAAATGAGCCAAATTGTCTGTTTCTTATAAAGGCTTTCAAAATCTTAGCTGTTTTAATCCCATTCCCTAGCTCCTTATCTTTCAAATGCAATACCTACACATATTTTACATGATTATTCCACTTTCCTCTCCAAATTTTCTGCTACCCATTTACTAGAAGTTTAATAACAGCAATTAAAGCCATGAAGTGCTTGACAAAAGCATCCTTCTTCTATGTCTCCAAATAAGTGAAATACATTCAATTGTCACATCTGGTGTATGGATTTCTACACCAAGTTTTACTGTAACAGGAAAAGCTCTCTCACTTTAAGTTTCTTAAAAGTATACTCAGTTTGAGTGAGTGATAGAAAAGTCTGATGTCTGCAGGAAGTTTTTGTTAGCTTCTCCTTTAGCTAAATCTATAATCTTGAAAGGATTTCAGGGACAGAATTTTATGTTGGGTTGATTACAAGATTTATTCATGACTTTTTCATATTGTTCATCATTTGTTGTGTAGGTTTTGATCTTTTGGTTGTGAGCCTTAGTCCACCATGCCTGGCTCTGTTCCCAGTGTGGCCTTGAACTCATGGAGTTCGAGATGGATCTCTGCCTCCCAAATGCTAGGATAAAAGGTGTGTGCTACCATTGCCTGGCTTCTATGTTTAATGTAGTGGTGGCTTTTTCCTCTGATTCTCAGATAAGCTTTATTGGGGTGCACAAAGCAAATATCACCACAATCAATATTAGTTTTTTCCCTCCTTTTAGCTTCTCTCATTGGTTTGTAGATAGTTGCAGTGCCCTCTTATCTTCGCACAGACTTTCCTGTGTGTATGCCCGTGTTTTAATATCTTTAGGAAAACACTGTAGATGTAACCAACCGCCTTATTAAATAATAAACACAAAGCCAATGTAAGGATGAAAGCCCAAAGAGGTCAGAGCTAAGAATCTTACCCGCTTTTCTGCCAGCTAGCTTCTCCCGCCAGGAGATCTCTCCGAAAAGGAGTTACTTTCTGTGCGTTTGACTTATAAAGAGTCCTTGTTCTTCCTTCTCATTGGTTGTAAACCCAACTACGTGACTGCCTCGTCACTGCCTCTCTGTCCAGACCTCCAGGTCTCTATGGTTGGTATTGAGATTAAGAGCGTGTGTCTCCAATGCTGGCTGTATCCTTGAACACACAGAGATCTACCTAGTTCTGCTTACCAAGTGCTGGGATTAAAGGCGTGGACCACCACCGCCCTGGCTTTCACTATGGCTTGCTAATAGCTCTGACCCCTAGGCAACTTTATTTATTAACATACAAACAAAATCACATTTCAGTACAAATAGAATACCACTATAAAACACCACTCACATTGGATTTGCATTCATCCATACAATTTCGTTTTACATTAATTGCCATTGCAAAACCCAAGTAAGATCATATCTTGAGACTCTGGAAGTTAGAATTTCAACAAATAAATTTTATAGGCACACAATCTGGTCCATAACCATTTTAAAATGCAGAAAATTTGACATGGCTGTGTTTGTGCAAAATTTCATGATGTCATTGTTTTTAACAACTGAATAATACTCTGTTGTGTATATGTACCATGATTTCTTTATCCATTCTTTGGTTGAGGGACATCTAAGTTGTTTCCAGTTTCTGACTATTATGAATAAAGGTGAAATGAACATGACTGAGCAAGTATTCTTGTGGCAGAATACAGTATCCTTTGGGTATACATGCTCAAGAGTGGTATAGTTGGGTCTTGAGGTAGATCAATTCTCAATTTTCTAAGGAACCACCATATTGATTTTCATAGTAGTTGTACAAGTTTTCATTCCCACCAACAATGGAGTAGTTTTCCCCTTGCTCCACATCCTCACCAGCATGAGCTGTCTCTTGTGTTTTTGATCTTAGCCATTCTGACAGGTGTGAGATGGAATCTGGTCATTTTGATCTGCATTTCCCTGATGGCTAAAAATGTTGAACATTGCTTTAAGTGTTTCTCAGCCATTTGAGATTGCTCTGTTAATTATTCTGTTTAGATCTGTATTCCATTCTTAATTTGATTAATTGGTGTGTTGATATCTAGTTTCTTGAGTTCTTTATATATTTTGGGTATTAGCCTTCTGTTGGATGTGGACTTGGTGAAAAAATTTTGCCTTTCTATAGACTGCCAATTTGTCCTATTGATGGTGTCCTTTGCCTTACAAAAACATCTCAGTGTCATGATGTCCCATTTATTGGTTGCTGTTCCTGGGGCCTCTGCTTTCAATGTTCTGACCCTTTTCCTCTTACTGGTTTGCCATGTTCAGCTATGATATGAGAGTTTGTGCCCAGTCTTATTGTGTCTTGTTATGCCAGGCTTTGTGGTGGATATCCCTGGCAGGCTTGCTCTTTTTTCTTTAAAGGGAAACAGAGGAGTAATTGATCTGGGGAAGAGGAGAAGTTGGGGGAGGGAGTAGGAGGAGTGGTGAGAGGGGAAACTGCAGCCTGGGTGTAATGTATGAGAAAAGAATAAAATATTAAACACAAAAAAAATCCCTCAAAGTCTACCTGCTGTGACTCACTTGCTCTAGACAGCCTCATATCCTAGTGTCACCTGCCAGAATCCAGATGTTCAAACTCATGAGCCTATGGAAGGCATTTCATTTCACATTCAAATCATAACTCTCTGCCCTTGGCTCCCATAGGCTTATGGACATCGAAAAGTGCACAATGCATTCATTCCAACTTCAAAACTACTCATAGTCTTACCAGTTCAGGCACTGTTAAAAACTCCATCATTCAAAGTCTCTTCTGAGACTATAGGCAATTTCTGAATTATGAACCCTATATCATCAATAACCAATTTTCTAGCCCTGGGTAGCTGCCTAGATTTTCAGTGCCAGAATGATTTTGCTCTTGTTGAGCGGGTCTTGAGTCAATTAAAGACTTATTAGTTGCCAATAGACATGTTGATACAGACCAGGGAAAACTGACAAGGTAAAGAATTGAAAACAAATATGGAACACTGAGAGCTGTAAAAATAGTCTGCCCTAGGGAAGAGCACAAAAATAGGTTATCCAATGTCATATGGTCAGCCCTGAAAACATATATACAAGTAACATGGCACAGAGGGAATAGGTTTCATTTATGTATCTAGGAATATATATATATATATGTATACATACACACACACACACACACACACACACACACGCACACACACACACACACACACACACACACCCAACACTTAATGGGGGGAAAAGGCTATGAATTTGAAAGAGAGCAGGGGGTGGGGTACATGTGAGGATTTGTACGGAGGAAAAGGAGGGGGAAGACATCTCTAATAATAAAAAATTTTAAAAATTATACAGTTAAAGTATACAATGGTATTGAGTGATCATTCTCATCCCAAAAATGATCTGCCCAAAACAAGACTGAAACTCAGCAAACACCAAACCACATAGCACCATGTCTGGCATCTGGGACTTGGAGTGGAATACTCTAGGCTCTGTAGAGCTTAGGTAGGTCTTGCAATTCTGTGACTTGCATCATAAGACTTGGCAACACAGTTTATTTTATTTATTTATTTATTCATTCATTCATTCATTTATTTATGGTACATGTGTATGTGTGTATATGTGTGCAAGTATACATGTGTACATGTGCATGTAGAAGCCAGAGGACATCTTAAGCACCATTCTTTAGGCACTCTCCACTTTTATTTTTTGATAGGATCTCTGAACAGCCTATAACTTGCAAAGAGTGCTAGTCTGACTAGACAAGAGGTCCCTGAGACTCACTTGTCTCCACTTCCTTTGAATTAGGAATAAAGTGCATGTCACCACACTTGGCTTATTTTCCATTGTTGTTCTGGGAATCAAACTCATGTCTTCATGTGCGGTGGAATAATCCTCTTATACACTGTAAAGATTTGTCACTCAAATTGGTTCAATAAAATGCTGATTGGCTGGTAGCCAGGCAGGAAGTATAGGCAGGACAACCAAACTAAGGATGCTGGAATGAAGAAGGACAGAGTCAAGAGAGACTCCAGTCATACACCCAGGAAACCAAACATGTAGAAGATGAGGTAACAAGCCATGAGCCATGTGTCAGAGGGTAGATAAGAAATATAGATTATTTTAAATGTAAGAGTTAGCTAGTAACAAACCTGAGCTATCGGCTGAACATTTACAATTAAGTCTCTGTGTTGGTTATTCGGGAAGCAGGTGGTCAGGACAAAAAAAAAAAAAAAACAAAAAAAAAAACTCTGCCTACGTTCATGGATGCCAGAAAAGCACTTTGGTGACTGAGCTACCTCTCTAGCCCAATAAGTTTTAATTTACTCATGGATTATTCATGTTTATCAATTATTACTTTGTAATCAGATTATTACTCATTTTATAGCATTCCCTCAAATTCTGCATTTATCATTGTAATAATTTGAATAGTGCTTCTTAAAATGTATGTCCTATCTATGTCACCAGAAAATATGATTTGATTTGAAAATTGTATTTTAAAAATATAGTAATTTAAGCAGATTATATGAGCTCATCCTGAATTTACAGAGGGTTTTGAGTCATAAAGGAAAGAAAGGGGATATTGGTTACCCAGAAAAGATAATGCAAGAGTAGAAATAATCTTCAGGTTACATGTGGATTCATAATTTTCTGAATAGTTGAGGAGTCCACTAATACTCCTTAAGCATAGGGTTCTGGTTATAGTTAGTAGAAAAAAATATAATGTGATGAGTGTAATTCCTTGTGTAGCCAGTATCTGATAACTAAGTGGCAGTTTTTCATTCTAGTTATTATTGTATTACATTGCTTAATATCTGGCCTCATGAGATCTTTGCAACTAAATTTCTAGTATGCCTATTCATTGGACAAATTGCGTATCTTAATGTGCTTAAAAATAATTAGCTCTAATGGAATATGTTGCATGATGGTGAGAGAAATAAATCAGAAAGGAAGAATTAAGAGTAATCTGGAAAAAATATTCCAAATATTACAATTTATGCCACATACTTCTAAGTAACCACAAGTTAAAGAAATATCAAGATAAATTGGAAAATATTTTGAGTGAAATTAAATTAAAATAAAATGCATCAAAATAAACAGAATATCACTAAAGAAGTTACAGAGATGGAGAACTACAGTTTTATCTATTAATTTTAGAAAAAAAGAAAAGTTTAAACAAAATCACCATATTCCAAACCTATTAAATATTCTTACATTCTTTAAATTCAATTTATGTTACATTATAAACCCATCTCTGATTAAGCATAGAACTGTAAGATTCCTAATTTCTTCGTCTCAATTTTAAGCATAAACAACATAAAAAATGGGCAGAATAGTTATAGTAACACTTATCTGCACATACCCTTCTTTTCTTTCCCATAACAACTATACATCTTTGTATGTACATACATACATGTACATGCATACATTTACACATATGTATTTTCTGGGATAACAGGGAAGAAAATTCTCTTTGCAATTATGGTTAAAAATGAAAGTCTACTATAGCTGTGTCTCCTTTTAAGCTTGATATTTCTATGTCAGTTATAATTTGAAATCTCCACACTCTTCAGTGTCTTGTGTGTCTGTAGGGTAACAGGATTTGGATATGTGGATCTAGTCTCACTCAGGCTTTCCACTACTACTTTCTCCTCAAGTAATAAAAATACAACCATATGCATTGTCTCAGATTTTCCATGCACACTTGACTGGCTGCCGGTATTTACAAACACAGGCTAAGTTCACCCAAATCATAACAGAATAGCAATGAACTTTATAACAGAATTGCCTGTTAGCAGGACTCCCTTCAAGGATGTTGGATGAAATGCTCACTTGTTATTTCCAACATCTTTTACAAACAAACAAAATTCATATTTTAATAGTTTAAAGTTAAACAAGTACTTTTACTTTTTTGTTTGTTTGCTTGTTCTTTGAGACAAGTTCTCTCAACATAGCCTTGGCTGTCCTGGAACTTACTATGTAAACCAGACTGGCCTCCAACTCAAAGATCCACCTTCCTCTACTTCCCACATGCTAGGATTAAAGGGGTGTGCCACCACCACACCCTGCTATACAAGTTTGTTTTTTTAATAATGAGTAGACTGAGTTGTCCTGAGGAGACCTGTGCTTTTCTGAAGAAAAATGGAGGAGGAGTGGATCTAGGGGAGAGAGGAGTGGGTAGGAGTGATGGAGGGTGGGAAACTCTGGTCAGGATGGAATATATGAGAGAAGAATAAGAAAAATAGCAATTCATTCACGTCAAGGGAGCCAGAACATAAGTTTTCTAAACTTATGGTAGAATTCATGAATTTCAAAATTCACATAAAATATTTTAAATCATTTTAGAAAACTTGGCTATATGTTATAGGTCAAAAGCATAACACATGGTTATAAATGGTCCTAAAATACAACATTTTGGTAAAATGTTAAGGATTTCATTGTTTCTCAAAATTAATTCCAGGTAAGGTTGATTTTTTTATATTAATAATGAGTCTGAAGATGTATAATTCAAGTGGGTGTTCTAATTAAGTAGGAAGTGATTCCTCCTGTGCTAACTAAAGAGGGAGTTTGTGTTGTGTCTCATTTTGATGTGATTCACCGACAAACAGCGTAATGAGCACTCAGTATCTGGATAATCTGTGGCTGCTATTTAGCAAAAGAAAAAAGAAAGAATATCAAACAATACAAGATTCAAAGTTATCTATTCATTCATTTCAAGTTCCATATTTTTTCATTTCTATGAATTATTGTTTTATGAGTAGACTCTCTAATAACTCTCATAATGAACTCCAAACTTGTATCAGTCTATCTAAACATGTGAAAACCATAAATTATTCAGGTAGTCTACCTCAAAATGTTAAAAAAAAATCATCAAACACTCTCATTTAGGTATTGGTCATGAGATTTGAGAAAGAAAGTCTGAAATATAAGGAAAACAGAATATATAAAGCAGTTTCAATGTTTTATTTTTACCTACACTATGAGCAATGATATTTTGAGTTCATTGATGACTTCCATCAAATGGTACAAAATATGCAGAAAATGTAACATCCTGTTTCCAATTCCATTCTATGGGAATAAGTTGTAAATGTGATTTCTGTGTAAAATAAGAGTTTTTAAATAGATATGTATAATGTAAACTATTGAAGGAACTCTGCTCTTCTAGACAATTGGCTTTGTAATCTATCTCTTCACCTCTTTTTGTATTATCTTTTACTTTCTCTATTCACAATCAATGTCTACTTCATAGCAAAATATCTCCTATACCTGGATCGCTCTGTTTTTCACTCTGATTTATGCAAACTATCACATCTACTTCACCTGCTCCACTCGCAAAATATCTTCAGCTTTCTCCATGATGCTATTTCCTTCTCTGTCACAAATGGTTCCCAATCTAGGTCAGCTGTCCTGGAAGATAGTTCCATGTCAGCTTGGATGTCCATCTTTCATGGCATGAAGAATAATATTGCTTTAATCTCATTACTGTATCTCTGGATCAGAAGGCAGAAAAATGTACCTCATATATTTTCTGTGTCAAGCTCCAAACTGTTATGTATTTACCTAATGAATGATGACAGGTACACCACAGATGATTGCCTGACCATTTGCTGTTCACGAACATAGGCAACAGTACAGATGGGGACTGGACAAAGGATAAAATTGTCCAAGTCACCAAAAAGAAATATAATTAATTGAAAATATCTATTTTGCTAAACAAAATGAAAAAGTGAGCACTAAAATAATTTTGTGTTCATGATTTTCAAAGAAAATATATATTAGTGACATTCTTCAAAGTCAGTTTGCCATGAGATAAAATATTATAGTCACATTTTAACATAAAGAAAAATGAAAATTCATTTTTATAAAAATATTGTAACGAGAATAGAAATCCAAGAAATGGTTCAAGACCATGTGACCCACTTTTGGAATTTGTCTCCCCCAAAAGAGAAAAGCAAACAAGAAGAGCAAAGAAAGGGAAAGTTTCTATGTCGAACCCAGGGCTCAATGCTAGGCTCCAAACACATCCACCCAACTGCTGACAAACAGCTGACGAGGTCATTTGAGAATCATTTGAATCCAACACACTTGAAATTAAACCTGTCCCTCCCTAGAAAGCATGTTTTTGTACTGAGTTGGGACTCAGGGATTTTTGTGGCCAGAATTCAATTGTTTACACAATAAACCTGGGGACTGTCTTTAAATCCCACTTTATTTGGTTCATCAATTAAACACAAAGCTCTTCCCATTTGCTGATTCCAATTACCTCTTTCTCTCTTTCCTTCTATTTCCTTAGCCCAGGGATCTAGCATCCCTCATTTGAAATGCTTCAACAGCCTCTGCTCTTAGCCAACCGGTTTTGCATAATACAAACCAAAGATCATTCTAAAACCGATTTTCTTATCTTGTTGCTTTCTTGAGTAAATCACTTTGGCATTTATGTTACTGCTCATTCTCATTGCTTTTTAATTTGGCTTAAAAAGCCAAATGATCTTTGCAGGAAGTTTCCATACTTCCCATGCTATACACTAATCTGGTTCTCAGGACCTGACTCTTTCCTATATAACTGACCTGTTTGTTAGAAGCATTTCCAGCCCATCCCTCTGCTTCTTCAGTCCATGATTCCTATACATCTAACTGCTTTCTTCACTGGTATTCTTTCCTCTGTTGGAGCTTAACAGACAGTAGTACATAGCATCATCCCTTGTTACAACTGCAATAATGAAAGCATTGTTTAATTAATAATAAAGTAACTTCCTAGCATATTAGACTCCAGCAAAGGCAGCAGCATCACTATCTATTTATGAATGCATAGATATTGTCTAGTAAACTGAATGGAATAGTTGAATAATGTATGAAAAATGCAATGGCAAGAGAATTAGCTATGTATTCATGTATATTTATAGATATGTATGTGAATATGTATATATATATATCAGATACATATACAAATATATATATAAAGAGACAAATATAGGTAAGTAGGCATATAGTTATCAGATTGACAATAATGATATTAATAATGACAATTCGTCTTGGCAATGAAACAGAAAAGTGTTGGTATGTATCATGGTGAATCATCTCTTATCTTTAGTTTAAGTACTTTAGCAATGTATATAAAAATAAAAATTCTATTTACATCAGTATGTTTAGTTTGGAAATAAATCATATAGTCATTAAAGTTCTACAATGTAAGAACCCATGTCCAAAAATTTCATTAAAACTGTGAATAGTGTCTATAAAAATAGAAATTATAATAATAATAAATTAAAAATAATTAATCTTAGAAATACACTTGTGTTCACCATTAAGCCAATCATTGAGTTATTTTTGCATAAACATGTGGCACTATATAATAATGACAAGACACAGAATGTTACAGATGTGAATGTTACAAGACATATTACAAATAGGTAAAACAAGTTGATTTGAAGAAAGGGATTAATAATATAATTAACTGTACATATAAGTTATACATCCATGTTAATAAATATATAAGTATAACTATTAGTATTAGTTATCACAGAGAACATTGAGAGGAGAGAGTTACAGAAAGAACAATAAATTCATCCTTATACAGCTCTATCACTTGATTTATGACACTCTATTAAGAAGAAAATACACATTTAAATAATATAAAAAGAATCCTGGCTCACCAACCATCCCTTGTGGCACCAGTGATCACAAGAGCCATACCCCCCTATAGTGATTGGGAAGAGGTAAGGCCCTGATCCCCAGACTGGATAGTCCAGTTCTCTAGCCCCTAGGACCTGGGTAAACATACTGTGCCACCCCACCATCACAGCCCCTGAGACAGGGCAGCAACCTCCTCCTCTGCCCCCTCATGAACCATTCCCTTTATTACCAGAGATCACCAGAGCCATATGGCCCCCCTGCACCCATTGGGAAGAGGTAAGGTCCTGATCCTGCACCTCATGAACTAATTGGGAAGAAGAGCAACCACAGGAGCCACAGGCCCCACCTGCCCCAATTGGAAGAAGAGCAACCCAGAACTCCACCAGTACAGTGGAGGAAGAAATGGGTAGATGGCAGTGTAAGAACACATTAAACAACATAAAGAGCAGTATGACACCACCAGAACCTGGTGATCCTATAACAGCAAGACCTGAACATCCCAAAGCAGATGATCCAGAAGAAAACGACCTTAAAAACAATTTTATGAAGATGATAGAGGCCTTAAAAGAGGAAATGAAAAATTTCCTTAAATAAATGGCGGAAAAGACAAACAAAAAATTGGAGGAAATCAAGAAATCTCTTAAAGAAAGTCAAGACACTCAAGAAAAAAACAATCAAACAGGTGAAGGAAACAGTTCAAGACTTGAAAATTGAAATAGAGGCAATAAAGAAGACACAAACCAAGAGAATTCAGGAAAAGGAAAATCTGAGTAAATGAACAGGAACTACAGAGGCAAGCATAATCAACAGTATACAAGAGATGGAAGAGAGAATCTCAGGAGTTGAGGCTATGATAAAGGAATAGATTCATCTGTCAAAGAAAATTTTAAATCCAGCAAATTTTTAACAAAAAACATCCAGGAAATTTGGGACACCATGAAAAGACCAAACCTAAGAATAATAGGGTTAGGGATAGAAGAAGGAGAAGAATTCTAGCACAAAGTCACAGAAAATATATTCAACAAAATCACAGAAGAAAATTTTCACAAGCTAAAGAAAGACTTGCATATGAAGGTACAATAAGCTTACAGAATACAAAATAGACTGAACCACGAAAAATGTCCCCTTGCCACATAATGATCAAAACACTAAACATACAGAATAAAGAAAGAATATTAAGAGCAGCAAAGAAAAAGGTCAAGTAACATAAAGGCAATCTATCAGAATTACACACAACTTCTCAATGGAAACTCTGAAAGCCAGAAGGTCCTGGACAAACATTCTGCAGATACTAAGAGAACACAGATGCCAACCCAGACTACTATACCCAGAAAAACTTTCAATGACCATAGATGGAAAAAACAAGATATTCTGTGATAAAACCAAATTTAAACACTACATATCCACAAATCCATCCCTACAGAAAATACAAGAAGGAAAACTTCAACCCAAGGAAGTTAGCTGCGACCGCCAAAACACAGGCAATAGATAACCTCATACCAGTAAATCTAAAAGAAGGGAAACACACACACACACACACACACACACACACACACACACACACTATACCACCACCAAAAACAAAAATAACAAGAGTTAACAATCATTGGTCATTAATATCCCTAAATATCAATAGACTCAATTTGCCTATAAAAAGACACAGGCCAACAGAATGGATACAAAAACAGGATCCATCCTTCTGCTGCATACAAGAAACACATCTCAACCTCAAAGACAGATATTACCTCAGAGTAAAGAATTGGAAAAAGAATTTCCAATCAAATGGACCTAAGAAACAAGCTGTTGTAGCTATCTTAATATCAAACAAAATAGACTTCAAACTAAAATTAATCAAAAGATATGGAGAAGAACATTTCATATTCATGAAAGGAACAATGTATCAAGATGAAGTGTTAGTTCTGAACATTTATGACCCAAATACAAGGGCATCTACAATTGTAAAAGAAACATTACTAAAGCTTAAATTACATATCAAACCCCACACACTAACAGTGGGAGACTTCAACACCCCCCTCTCAGCACTGGACAGGTCTACTAGACAGAAAATTAACAGAAAAATAAGGGAACTAACAGATGTTATAACTCAAATGGACTTAACAAACATCTATAGAACATTTCATTCAAACACTTTCTTCTTAGCACCTCATGGAACCTGCTCCAAAATTGACCACATACTCAGTAAAAAACAAATCTCAACAAATAAAAAAAATGGAATAACCCTCTATATCTTATCAGACCACCAAGGCTTAAAGTTAGAATTCAACAACAACACAAATTGCAGAAAGCCTACAAACTCATGGAAGCTGAACAATGCACAATTGAGTCATCACTGGGTCAAGGAAGAAATCAAGAAGGAAATTAAAGACTTCCTAGAATTCAACGAAAGTGAATGCACAACATACCCAAACCTATGTCACACTATGAAAGTGGAGCTAAGAGGTAACTTCATAGCACAAGAGCCTACATGAAGAAGTTGGAGAAATCCAATACTAGCAACTTAACAGCACATCTGAAAGCTCTAGAACAAAAATAAGCAAACTCACCTAGAAGTAAACAACAGGAAATAATCAAATTGAGGGTTGAAATCAATAAAATAGAAACAAAAAGAACAATACAAAGAATCAATGAAACAAAGAGTTGGTTCTTTGAGAAAATCAACAGGATAGACAAACCCTTATCCAAACTAGCCAAAAGGCAGAGAGAGAATATCCAAATTAACAAAATCAGAAATGAAAAGGGGGATATAATAACAGACACTGAGGAAATACAGAGAATCATTACATCATACTTCAAAAACCTGTACTGTACAAAATTGGAAAATGTAAAAGAAATGGATAATTTTCTGGGTAAATACCACATCTCAAAATTAAATTAAGATCTCATAAACAATTTAAATAGACCTATAACCCCTAAGCAAATAGAAGCAGTCATGAGAAGTTTCCCAACCAAAAAAAGCCCAGGGCCAGATGGTTTCAATGCAGAATTCTACCAGAACTTCAAAGAAGAGCTAATACCAATACTCCTGAAATTGTTCTGAACAATAGAAACAGAGGAATATTGCCAAATTCTTTTTAAGATACTACAGCTACCCTGGTACCCAAACCACATAAAGACCCAACTAGGAAAGAGAATTACAGACCAATGTCCTCCATGAACATTGATGCAAAAATACTCAATAAAATACTAGTAAAATGGATCCAAGAACACATCAGAAAAAAATCATTCACCATGATCAAGTAGGCTTCATTCAGAGATGCAGGGATGGTTCAACATATGAAAATCTGTCAATGTCATCCACCATATAAACAAACTGAAAGAAAAAAAAACACATGATCTCATTAGCCGACACTGAAAAAGTCTTTGACAAAATCCAATATCCCTTCATGATAAAGGTCTTGGAGAGATCAGGAATACAAGGAACATACCTAAACACAATAAAGACAATTCACAGCGAGCTGACAGCCAACATCAAACTAAATGGTGAGAAACTCAATGGTGATTCCACTAAAATCAGGAACAAGACAAGGACGTCCATTCTCTCCATAACTATTCAATATAGTAATTAAAGTCCTAGCTAGAGCAATAAGACAACATAAGGAGATCAAGGGGATACAAGTTGGAAAGGAAGAAGTCAAACTTTCAGTATTTGAAGATGACAGGATAGTATACATAAGTAATCCCAAAAATTCTACCAGGGAACTCCTACAGCTGATAAACTCCTTCAGTAATGTGGTAGGATACAATATTAACTCAAAAAATTAGTATCCCTCCTATAAACAAATGACAAACAGGCCGAGAAAGAAATCAGAGAAATATCACCCTTTACAATAGCCACAAATAATCTAAAATACCTGAGGTGTTATCTAAGGTAACTCTAAGCAAGTGAAGGACCTGTATGATAAGAATCTACAGATACAATACAATCCCCATCAAAGTCCCAACACAATTCTTCACAGACCTTGAAAGAACAATACTCAACTTCATGTGAAAAACAAAAAACCAAGGATAGCCAAAAACAATCCTATACAATAAAGATACTTCTGGAGGTATCACCATCCCTGACTTCAAGCTCTACTACAGAGCTATAATAATAAAAGGAGCTTGGTATTGACATAAAAACAGACATGTTGATAAATAGAGTCAAATCAAAGACCCTAACATTAATCCACACACCTACAAATACCTGATTTTTGACAAAGAAGCCAAAATTATACAATGGAAAAAAGAAAGCATCATCAACAAATGCCAATAGATCCTTATCTATCACCCTGCACAAAACTCAAGTCCAAATGGATAAAATACCTCAACATAAATCCAGTTACACTGAACCTCATAGAAGAGAAAGGGGGAAGTACCCTTGAACACATTGGCACAGGACACCACTTCCTAAATATAACACCAGTAACATGGACACTGAGAGCAATAATTAATAAATGGGACCTCCTGAAATTGAGAAGCTTCTGTAAGGCAAAGAACATGGTCAATAAGACAAAATGGCAGCCTACAGAATGGGAAAAGATCTTTACCAACCATATATCTGACAGAGGGCTGATCTTCAAAATATACAAAGAACTCAAGAAACTAGACATCAAAATATCAAATAATCCAATTTAAAAATGGGGTGCATATCTAAACAGAGAATTTTCAATGGAAGAATCTCAAATAGCTGAAAGATATTTAAGGAAGTGTTCAACATCCTTAGTCATCAGGGAAATGCAAATCAAAACAACTCTGAGATACGATCTTATGCTGTCAGAATGGCTAATATCAAAAGCACTGATGACAGCTTATGTTGGAGAGGATGTGGAGAAAGGAGGACATTCCTTCACTACTGATGGGAATGCAATCTTTTAAAGCCACTCTGGAAATCAGTATGGTGGTATTTCAGAAAACTGGAAATCAACCTACCTCAAGACCCAGCAATACCACTCTTGGGCCTATACCCAAATGATGTCCAACCACACCACAAGGACATTTGATCAACTATGTTCATAGCAGCATTATTTGTAATAGCCAGAACCTGGAATCAACCTAGATGCCCTTCAACTGAAAAATGGATAAAGAAAAGGTAATGCATTTACACAATGGAGTATTACAAAGTGGGGAAAACAATGTCATCATGAAATTTGTAGTTAAATGGATAGAACTAGAGAGAATCATTTTGAATGAGATAACCAATACTCAGAAAGACAGACACAATATGCAATCACTCATAAGTGAATATTAGATGCAAAGCAAAGGATAACCAGGCTGCAATCCACAACGCCAGAGAAACTGGGTAAAGAGGAGGACACTAAGAGGGAAATGTCTGGATTGCCCCAGGAAGGAGAAAGGTTTAAGATTTCCTGGGTAAACTGGGAGAGGGGAGTAGAGGTGAGGGGATGGGCAGTGGGAACATGAGAGTTAGAGATGGCTGAGTTGAAGGGGGAAAGGAGAGGGAGAGCAATGAAAGAGATATCTTGACAGTGAACCATTAAGGGGTTAGGGAGAAATCTAGAGCTAAGGAAATCTCCAGGAACCCACAAGGATGTCCCCAGATAAGACTCATAGCAGTGGTGGACAGGGTGCTTGAACTGGCCTTCTCCTGTGCTCAGATTGGTGTCTACCCTAATTGCCATCATAGAACCTACATCCAGTGACTGACAGAAGCAGGTGCACAGGCCCACAGCCAAGCACTTGGCCAAGCTACTGGAGTTCAGTTGAAGAGAGGGAGGAGGAATTATGGGAGCAAGGGGGGGGGGTCAATATCATGATGGGAAAAACCACAGAGATAACTGACTCAAGCTAGTGGGAGCTCAAAGATTCTGGACTGACAGCTGGGGAACATGCATTGGACCAAACTAGGCCCTCTGAATGTTGGTGACAGTTGTGTGGCATGCTGTGTTTGCGGGTTCCCTGATAATGAGACAAAGGTTTATCCAGGGTACACAAACAGATTTATTAGAGCCTATTCCCTGTGGTGCCTTACTCAGCCGTAACGCAGGGGAGAGGGGCTTGGTCTGGCATCAACTTTGTATGCCAGCCTGTGTTGACTATCTAACGGAGACCTTACCCTCTATGAGGAGGGGATGGAGATTGGATGGTGGGGGAGGAGAGGGGAGCAAGAGAAGGTGAGGGAGGGGGGGGAAAGGGGTTGGTATGTAAAATGAAAAATAAATAAATAAATAATTTTTAAAAAAAGAATCCTGAGATGTTACAGTAATAGTACCACATATATCTTAAAAATTGGAGACATTGTAAAATGGTGAGATGTTTTATCTCTTTTTACAGCAATCCAAACCAGATCTCTAAGACCCTCCTCTATTCATTTATCACAATTTTGCTTCCATATTGATCCACAGAGCCTTTTACCTGTTCCAAACATGTGTCTTCCAAATTCTTTCCCTTGGTGTCTTGGGACCTCTTGGTTTGTCTTGATTGCCTGGTTCTGAGCACAGGCTGCTCTGAATTTGGCTTGTGTTTGGCATTTATTCTCCCTCATGTTCCGTGCTCAGCTGACAGAGGGAAGACGCATGTTTGATTTGCCACTGCTTCTGCAGGTTTGTTTTTCCTAAGGAGAAAAAAAGGAGTAGGGGAAGGAAGAAACAAGGAAGGGAAAAGACACCTGTTAGAATTTCATGGCATCTTGCTATAAGTCCATGTTCATCTTCTCATGTTTTACATGTTTGGTCAGCCCTCTTCGCTAACTGAAAACGTGAAATCTTAGCTCCAGTTTTCTTTTATCATTGTTGTTGTTGTTAGTTATCTTCTATTTTTTCTTACATTCAAATGAAACCTAAAAACACATTCTTATGTTTTTATCCAACTCATAAGACCCTTCTCATATTTTCATATCGAAAGTGGTATAAATAGATTATTGAATCCTTACATACATTTTCTATTTCAAACATCTTCTATATCTATCTCAGCTAACTAATACCATTACCAGAAATGTTATCACCTCCAAAATCACACACACACACACACACACACACACACACACACACACACTACTGCACACGTACACAAATCCTTATCCTTAAAGCTCACTCTACCATCACCTATCACTAGAGCCTTATTCCAATTTGGGAATTCCAACACTCACATCACCATTCTTTTCTTCATTTAACTTTCCTTATTTAACAAGGTATACAAGGCCAAGGCCAATTTTTATAAAATTGGCTGTGAAAATATCTCCAATTTCCCATGTTATTTTCTTCTGTTTCACTGATCGGGGTGAAATTGCAGCCCTAGGTGATGTTCAGTTATCTTATTTCTTCCTACCTCTCTGCAGTCGATGAACAACACAACCATATGCTTCAACTACCTGAATTTTGCTTGGCCATCAAGGATAGTTAGTTACACAGAACTACGTTGGCTGCTCAGCAATAATTTCAGACTGCTAATTTAGACATAATCTTCAGTTCTTAGGAGACAGTTCAGCAAAACTCAGCACTGTTTACTATCACCTCCATCCTGAAAACTTTATTCTCCTTGGTTCCCTTGTCACGCTCTGATATTCCCCTACTTCTAATGGCATCTTCTCAGTCTTCTCTTTCTGGACCTTCTGCACAGACTGTGATTCAACTTCTCAGCTTTCAAATCTTGGTAATCATCTTACTCTGGGCTCCTTTTCTACAGGATCTCAAGCATTTTCGCAGCTTTAGATAAAATTGAAATGCAAACAACTCCAACACACTTTCACTTAAAACATGAATATCAAATTTCTCACTTCTAGATCATTTGTCAATTCATTTGATGTTTCCTAAGTGAAAAAGTCTTCTATCTAATGTTCTTTTATCCGGGTATCCTTATGTGGTGATTTGAACATAATTGGCCACCCATAAGCTCATAGGAAGTGGCACTACTAGGAGGTGTGGCCTTGTTGGAGTAGGTATGGCCTTCTTGGAGGAAGTGTGTCACTGAGGGATGGGCTTTGAGGTCTCATATATGCTCAAGCTATGCCCAGTGTGTCAGTCCACTTCCTGTTGCCTGTGAGACAAGATGTAAGACTCTCAGCTCCTTTAGCAGCACTATGTCTGCCTGCATGCCATCATGTCACACCTAGATAATAATGGGCTAAACCTCTGAAAATGTAACTCAATCTAATTAAATGTTTTTCCTTTATAAGAATTGCCATGGCCATGGTGTTTCTTCAGAACAATAGAAACCCTAGGACACATTGTATCAGTAAACAACACTTGTATCTACTCTGTTGTTCACATAAAATATTGAAACATTATAGTGTCTTCACAATTTTCCTCATCCAATTCAACACTACTTCCAAATTATATCATGCTTCCAACTTACTGTAATAACTGGTACTAAATTATATTCTCTATCCATCATCCTACAGAATTATGTATGTATGTTCTTTAAAATGCACTTTTGTCATATGACCCACTAAAATAGCCAGATTTTATTTTCTCACTCATGTGCCTGGTTATGTGATTTTTTTTCTAGCTAGTGAAATATGAGTTGATACATGTGGTTTAATGTACTTACATGATTAAACTTAGACTTTCGAACTTGTGTTACTTTCCTTAAGAAGAACAACATAGCCAAGCAGTTGTGGCACATGCCTTTAATCCAAGCACTCGGGAGACAGAGCCAGGTGGATCTCTGTGAGTTCGAGGCCAGCCTGGTCTACAGAGTGAGATAGAGGACAGGCACCAAAACTACACAGAAAAACCCTGTCTCGAAGAAAAAAAAAGAAGAAGAACAACACACAGAAAGGTTGCCAGTCCCACAAGAAAGAAGACATACATGGAACAGATATGGTCCCATATAGTCCCATTGTTCTAGTCAAGCCCTCAAGCCTCTTAGTTTCCCTGAGCAGGCTAAAAAGAAATGATTTTGGAGGAGGCTGTTATACAAATGAACTGCAGTAGATAGAGTATGCATCACATATTCCAGTTTCATGTAACAGTCTTTCATCTGGACTATTAAACAACAGTCACTCTGCAGCTACTCTCCAAGGAGCAGCCAAGCAGGTGCTTTAGAAATACATGTTCAATCATATCATAGTCTTTAGCTACAGTTAGTGGTTGCCTACTGCACTAGACTGTAATCTAACCTGCTAAAATTGTGATAATCTATTACGAAGGATGAAGTACAAATCACATTTTAAAGTGTTAAATAATTTTAAGAAAAAAGCCTTTGTTTCTACTCACTAAAATCATCACAGGCATGCCCTCATTTCTCCTGGTTTTTGGTCAGGCAGAACTCTGCCTTTGTTAGAGCTGGCATGAGGCAGAAGCTCTGTCTGGATCTGTCTCCTGTCTCTCACGGTCTGGATTTCATTTACTGATCCAGAAGTCAGAACGCACCTGGGGGTTCATTTTCTTATTATCATATGTGATTTTCCCCATCATATCATAGGACACTATTTGCCATGTCAAATGTGTGTTTATTCACATGCTGTCTGTTGTTTTTCTTCTAAAATACTGACATTTTCACAAGAGTACAGCCTGTATTTTGATCACCCTTAAGTCCAGCAAATCTACTCAGTGTTTGTGTCCGAGTTCCTGAGAGTATTTTGTCCTTATTGAGTTCTTGTAATTATATCCATTGCCAATTGAGGATGGATGGTTTTAACTAGGACAATAGCTAAAAGATGAACTTGCATGACATGCTGTTTTCTCAATGGTTAAGTAACAGAATGGTAGTGAATAATAAAGTATCTAAGTTCAGAAAAAAAAAGTCTAATTCGATGTATTAAAACATAAATGAAACCTGCTTCAACTGAATGTACCAGGCTTTGCTGGCTTCCCATGGGAGGCCTTACCTTTGGAGATGGAGGAATGGAGGATGGGTTGGGGGGCAGGTTGGGGGAAATGGAAGGAGGGATGAGAGGGTGATCTGTGGTTGGTATGTAAAATGAATAAAAAAATTCTTAATAAAAAATAAAATAAATGAAACTAAATAAATGTTTTTCCAGTCACATAAATACAGTTCATGTAAGTAACTTAAATTTAACATTTTATCAAGTAATTTAAGACATCTTGAAAGTATAAAAGTAATAATAAACATTTAATATATTCTAAAAAAAAAAGTAAGCCTTGCTTATAAGAATGCATTCTACAAGCCTATGATTTTCTATCCTGGATGTGATTATCCTCTGTCACATGCTCCCTGGGGAAGATAGTAATGGAAATGTACCAGTTGTGGCTTATTTGAAAGTTTATCTAGAAGTATTTCGTGATTGGAGAAAATCAGCAGGGGAAATGCTTAGGCTGAATTATTAAGTGCCAGATGGTTCTTAGGCCTGGCAAACACATTATAGATGTACTTGTGTGCATGATGTTGATTCAAATCTAGCCCATCCCAACTAAAAATGATTATTCTTTCACTATTATCAGCTCACAACATACATACAGGGATATTATTGAACCTATTCCTAGACCAAGTGGAACTATACTGCAATCTCCTCTCCTCTAAGAACAACATACTGTGCAATTTATGGCCATAAGGATGAGTTACCTAAGCTCCACACAGTCACAAAAACAGCAAGATATATAATGGAAAGCATTGAACAGAAAACCCGAAGACATGTTACTTTATTATTGTTTATATTCTTTGCCACTTCCATACCTTTAGTATTTCTAAGTCTCAATATTCATATTTAAAAAGATAAAGAATATGTCATTTATTTACATTTTAAGTCTCAATATTCTTATTAAAAAGATAAAGAATATATACTTTATTTACATTTTTATTTTAAAAGGGACTTAATGAGGTAAAACATCTAAAAAGTATATTGCAAAGATTGCTAGTACATTATTATGCATAGTGAGCCTATCTATCTCTTTGTCTCAGCTAGATTGTGGTTCAGATAGGCCATCAGAATAAAAACAATAGAAAATATACACATTAAGAATCAATGTTTTCTGAATTAACATGACTTCAACAGGACACACTAATATTTGTCACATTTAATAAGAGATAAGTGAGCTAATAACTACTAGCCTGTGTGCATATGACATTTTTGAAGTGATAAAATAATAAATTCACATTTCAATAGAAAAACTATATAAAGATATACTCTTGAAAATGATTTTTCCTTACCTCAATGAGGCATGTTTTCTGTTACTACCTCTACCAACACAACATTGAGTCTGCAGTAGTACTTTCTCATCAGGGTTGCCAGCCCGCAAATAATAACAGAGAAACTTAATTATGAAAACTCAGGTCTAGTGTAGGCTTGTTTCTAACTAGTTCCTAAAATTTAAATTAACCCATATTTTTAAATCTATGTTCTTCCATGTGGCTTGTTACCTCAAATCCATACTTTCCATACTGCTTCCTCCACATCTGGGTGGCAACTCTGCCTTTCCTCTTCTCAGAGTTCTTTCTCTGCCCAGAAGTCCTGCCTACACTCTCATGCCTAGCTCTTGGCCTTTCAGCTCTTTATTACACCAATCACAGCAATATATCTCCATACTGTGTACCAATACCCCACAACAAGGGTCTTCAGAGAAATAAACTCAATAGGAAAATAATATATACATACGTGTGTAAGTGGGGAAAGAAGGAGAATAAGGGAGACATAAACTGTGATTGTCTCACATGATTATGAACATGAAGTCCCAGGATCTGCTATTTGAAACTTGGAAATCCAAAGCTATAATTCAGTCAGAGTTTGATGGCCTAAAAACCAAAGGAGAATAGTTGTGTAAGTTCTGGTCTGAGTATGGAAACCCATAAACCTAGAGACAGAGATGATGTGATTAGTCAGAAATTGGTAACAGGAATAGGGGACACCTCTTTTTTCTTTTCTCTCTTTTTTTTTTTTTTTTTTTTTTTTTGGTTTTTCGAGACACGGTTTCTCTGTGTAGCTTTGGAGCCTCTCCTGGAACTCACTTGGTAGCCCAGGCTGGCCTCGAACTCACAGAGATCTGCCTGCCTCTGCCTCCCGAGTGCTTGGATTAAAGGCGTGCGCCACCACCGCCCAGCTGTGCCACCACCATCCAGCAACATTTCTGTGATAGATCTAAACATATGTATTTATGTTTGTGTGTTGGACTGTTTTATGGGAGTAGTGTGGAATGATTTAACAATTTAGGGTAGACAAGTAGTTAAATGATGGGGGTAGAGGTTCATGGGCTGTTTTAGTAGGCACTTGGAAGATATGAAATGCAGAGAGATTTGTGAACACTTGAGACCTGGGTCATGGGGTTTTAGAGAGGATACAAGGATGGGGCTGTTCATGTGAGATTTTGACTACGAATCTGTGTGTGTTAATCAGGAGAACCAACTACTGCCACATTTTCTAAAACAGCATGATTTCTGACTGTATTCTAACGTGTATCCTTATGCTCACACATAAGTGTAGCTCTCATCCTTAACCAAGAAGCTTCTTTGTGCAGCCAATGGGAATCATCACAGAAAACCACAATTGGTCACAATGCAGAGAACAACTAACTGACTTCATGGGGTCCAACCACAATTGGCACAACTACAGTATATAACCCCTACTCCTAAGGCTCATGAAACATCACAAAAGAGGGGTCAGAAAGACTGTAAGAGCCAGAGGACCAGGAAGCCTGCTGTGAAATTGTATCTTTTTTTTTTTTTTTTTTTTTTTTTTTGGTTTTTCGAGACAGGGTTTCTCTGGGTAGCTTTGCGCCTTTCCTGGAACTCACTCTGTAGCCCAGGCTGGCCTCGAACTCACAGAGATCCGCCTGGCTCTGCCTCCCAGGTGCTGGGATTAAAGGCGTGCGCCACCACTGCCTGGCGAAATTGTATCTTGTATATGAAACCAGGAAGCTACACCCATGAAAGCTCAACTACACAGTTGCCTAAACAAGACCTGCACGATGAAAATAGCAGTAGACACGCAAATGTGGATGAGGGAAATCGCACAAGGCTTCACCCCTAGAGGAAGAGCTAGAAGCAATTAATGGCTGTTGAGGGAGGTAGAATCAATACTCTGCAGGGACAAGATCCTGATCAGTTGTCCATTCCATGTGGTCATCCCTAAATACGTGTATGTAAGAGCAACACTAGATGGACTCAAAGGTTTGTATTTATAGATACATGTTTACATATACATAGGTAACAATAATGATTAAAGAAGGTTGTGAATTTGAGAAGTAGTGTGGGATACATAGAAGGAATTGAATATATTATTTCTTATTTATCTATACAGAATATATTTGTCTCTACACAGGAAATTTAATGATATACATTGAATTTACATTTTTTAAAAAATGATTAGGTTTCTTATAACATTGGTTATAGATCATCAAAAAAATTGTGAGGATAGTATACACAGGGAGTTCCACATATCCCACATCATTGTATCCAATTATTATTACCACTAGTACTTTATAAAGCATAGTTTATTATAGGCTGAACAATAACAACATGCAATCTTCCCCATTAACATCTTGTATTAATAAGGTGTGTCTGATACAATTAATGAGGCAATGGTAGTATGTATTAGAGTACTAAAGTCTACTGGTATTTGCTCATTTTTCTCAATTTGTACTATTATCTGCATCTTTTCTCTATGCCAGAGTATTATAAAATTTACATTCCGTATTTAATCTTTATCTTTACTCTTGTTTTGCCTTGGGTTTGTAATTATGAAAATTGTTTATTGTCTGTTTTTTTGCTAGAATATCTTTACTTACTAGAGCATGTTAGCACCTTTCCTAAAGAGATCTTATAGAAATAATACTCCCAGAGTGCTTACATAAAAGTCTCACTTTGTAGCCTTCATGTTTAACCTGCTTAGACAAAAATTTCCTTGCCTCATATGCTCTCTGATTTTTACAATGATTCTTTTATGTTACAATAGGTTACTGAGCCAGTTATTAAAAATGGATTTGATAAGCAACTTTGCCACATATTACAAAATCAAGCACAGAGTGAGATGCTGAGGTTATTTAACATGAATGGAAAGCAAAAATGAATCCCAGACTGGTTTTATAGGCTGTGTAGTCTAAAAGAAAGATAAAACTTAACAAATTACAGACAAATCCAAGAACAATCAATAATAGTAGGAAGCAAGAAATGTTGGAATCACAGACAAGAGAACCAACATTAGTATAAATAAAGTCAGTCTTCACTTTACCTAACATTGTAAACAGTGAAATGATAAATTTTTTAAATGATAGTATGGCAAATACCCAAATTTATTGTTATGGCATGTATATCTATTTTGAAATCCAACTCTGCATATTATGTACATGAACAATTATTATGTAATTTAATACTAAAATAATACTTTTACTATAATTTATATGTGAGCACCATTTTTAATGTACTAGCTTGGTTACATAGGCATCACATGGAAAGACATTTGTGTCTATTTGGTCTCTCTCTCTCTCTTAATAGGCCCCAGAACCCAGTGATGATGCTTCCACCCTGATGATCTTATTTAATTCTAATGACCTCCCATGGTCCCCTGTGCAACACTACATTCCAGCTAATTCTCTATCCTTTTACTACCCCACAATGGGTTTACATTTTAGCATACAAAGTCTTAGAGGAAATTCAAACCATATCCAAGCTGTAGCAGTGATCATATGTTCACTTTCAAAGAAATAAAATAAAGAGCAACTTGAGAGCAATGGATATGTGACTGTTTAGAGATCATATTTTTTACCTTAGTAAGAGCAAATTCTGTAGAATGGCATGGATAAAAGCCTGGGGATATAAAGAGAATAAACACATACTGACAATACTTTTGAGTTTCATTGTAAGAAATGGGTTCTATGACTTAATGCTGAGCACTCTGAGTTCTGAGTTTCATTGTAAAAGACAGCAGAGGAAAAAAAAACTGACCACTTTTGTTATTAAAGAAAAAATGCCACTTCAATCACTAAAATGTAGTGCTGTGCATGATGAAAATCCCCCAGTTTAGAATTGCTTTAGCCCTAGAAATGCATCAGAGACACAAAGGGGCTGTGGCTAATTTCTTTGTTTCCTTGATATCTCTCATATTTCTGCGCTCCATTACTACAACTACAAGTGGGTCCTTGGTAGTGAAAAGGAAAGTGGGGAAGCAGCAGAGTTGCTGAGGCAAGTATTAACATGCACTCACTTGTCTCTGCTTTAAGCTTGGGAAATATTTACAGCTAATTCCTTTACTTGGAACACATTAAATTTATCATGATCCTACCCCAAACCCCTAGCCCTGACCCCTGTCTTGGAATAAGATCCATTTTCCTTGATTCAGGCAACATAACCACTTTCTAGTCTTTCATGTAGATTCCCTCACTGCCTAGCATTCTGTAGCAACCCTAGACAAGCCTGTTGAGTGCTGATTCCCATCAAATTACTTTCTTTGCACTAGATCCCTTTCACAACACCTCCTGGGCAGAGCCCATATGGCCTTTGATCTAAAATGTTTTAGGGAAAGTTGACTTTTCCTGATGCAAATACTAATGGTAGAACAGATAGGTAGTTTTAAGCTTCTCCATTTTCCTGGGGTAAATCTGGTGCTAAAAGCATCTTCTGCTACTGCCTTTGCAATATTACTTCTCAAAGGGCAAACTGTGAAGTTGTGATTTTGAGGATGGGTTGAGTTTGCTGTGGGATGTCTTTTTGTACACTGTGAATATACAAAAATTCTGTTACCATTGATTAGTAAATAAAGCCGCATTCGTCTATGGCAGGACAGGATGGAGCCAGGGAGGAAAATCCAAGAGAGATAATGAGAGGAGAAAGGAGAATGGGGGAAAGCACTGATTTGTCAACCAAGGAGCAACATGTAATGGGAAGCAGGTAAAGCCACAGAGCACTTGGTGACACATAGATAAATAGAAATGGGTTAATTTAAGATGAAAAAGCTAGCTAGCAAGAAGCCTGCCATAGGCTATAGAGTTGGTAATTAATATGAACCTCTGAATGATTATTTTATACGTGGCTATGAGACCAAGGGACTGGGTGGGGCCTAGAGAAACTTATGCTACATTTTGGCACCCAATGTGGGGCAAAAATTTCCATCAAATATCTGAGAAAGTTTTAAAAGAAGATTCTAAAATGGAGCTAAAAATAGCTTCCTAGTTATGTCTCTCAGGTAAGCCATGATACGGAGATGCCAGAATGTGCAGGCTTAAGCTACAGTATGGCATGTTCATGGCATATGGGTTTGACTCACAGCTTGACAAATTCTTGCCATGGTACACAGAGGTGTCTCCAAGCCATGCAGCATACTGTATGGCAGATTTAGCTTTTGCTAATAAAAAAATTGGTTTCCAGAGCTGGTGGTAAGGTACCTCTGCTATGTTAGGAAGCTGAGATGGGCAGAGTCAGCAGCCAAAGAAACCATTTCAGTCCTAGCCACACTATACTTTCAATCAATGGATAAAAAGTGATTACAGATTCGCAATAGGACAGATTCAGATGAAATAAAACTCTAAACAGTTTATAATGTATGCAAAAATGTACATAGGCTTGGAAGAGAGAGAAAAAGAAATATAGACAATTATATAAAAATACTTTAAAAATTAATGTCTTAAAAACAATAAAAAATATAAAAGTTAAGCTATATAAGGATGGAAATTACACAAAGAGTCTGGATATTGTATATTATTATACTGTTTGGGGGATTTTTAACTACAAAAAGACATTTGATTATAAAGACTACTCAGTTAAATCAATATATACATTTTAAAGACATCTTGATTTCAAAACTTATGTTTAAGGATACATTATTTTAAAAAAAAAAAGAGGTTCTGCTTTTATTCCCACAAAAGATGAGAACCTATGGATTGCTTCCAGGCTAATATGGTTTGATTAACCAAGACCGCCTGAAAGGTCAACACAGCCTCAATGACTACTACAACAAAGATTTAACTATAATTCTTAATTTTTCAGGATCCCCATAAAATTGCCAGTGCCCCAATCAGCAGAGAATAATATGAAAAGCTATACCCAAATTCCCAAAATATTGTTTATAAATGTTTATTTTTATTTAAAGGAGATTGATTATAAATGCAATCCTTTTCTAAAGAAATAAAGAGGATATAGATATGATAGGATAAAAGTTAGATTACTGAATCTACTTTTAAAGAATAACAACTTGTTTGAAATGTTGCATGTTGCTATGAATTTTAATTTATTGATACAAATTTAAAGTTAATTTTGTTATACTTTAAATATATTAAAATATTTTATATTGCTATAGATTTTAGTTTATTTGTACAAATTTAAAGTTAATTTTGTTATACTGTATGTATATTTCTACTCTTGTTTAAGGTATTATGTTTATGCAACTCATTTAAAATTGTAATGTATAATTAAAAATACAGAATAATTAATCATTTATGATAATCAAACTTATAGTCATATTAATTAAGTTTTTAGGTATACACAGATATATTTCAGATAGATAAGTAATCTTCAAACATTTCAAAAGTCTGCAGAATATGGCATTGAAAATGTTTTAAATACTTAGACTTTTCTGAACAGTGAGACTTGTCTGTCCCTGGCAGCACCAGTTTATGTCAAAGAGAAAGATGAGTATCAAAGACACTCCATATGGAGTTTATCTTCTTTTTGGCAAAACTGGCCATTTGGGCAAGAAATTTCTCATGCCAGGAATGCTTGATAATATGTTGTATAAACTGGACATATAGGACCCATAAGAAAGTGACCACTGATTTTGCCAAAACAAGGCAAAATAATCTGTCAGGTTTCTGCTTCACAGAGGAGACTGTCAGACATTCTACAGAACACAGAGAAAAGTGACTGAGAGACTCTAGGCTTATAGGCTACAGATGGAGGCTCCAATGCTGCAGAGGAACTTTGGATGACTGTCCAGGCAGCCAGCTAGCTGTCTCTGTAATTTCTAGACTTATGGAAGTAGCTTGCAATGTACTTCCTGTTTACCCAGGTAATATTATGTCTTTATGGGGTCTTTGATGGAGTTGAACACTAGATAGTTATAATTATAGCTTTTCTTAGTCATGATAAAAGATAAATTAGATATAAAACTTTAGAGTCACAAAATAGGATAGATGGTAGAATATTTTCTAATTTTGCCAAATATAAATAGACTAGATATTGTAATGTAATTCTTGCTTGATAACTGTTTTGTTATATATACTTTTACTATGTTAAAGTTAAAACCTTCCTTTTTTATTAGACATAAAAAGGGAAATGCTGGGGGATGTCTTTCTGTACACTGTGAATATATGCTGTTCCCATTGGCTAGTAAATAAAGCTGCATTAGCCTATGGCCGGGCAGGATGGAGCCAGGGAGGAAAATCCAAGAGAGATAGTGAAAGGAGAAAAGAGAATGAGGTATGGTGATATTTTATTTGTGCTTTATAAAATAAAGTTTGACTGGAGAGCAGAGGAAATATCAAGCCATTTTAAGTAAACAAAGAAGTCAGGCAGCGGTAGCACACACCCTTAATCCTATCACTTAGCAGGCAGGATTAAATGTTCAAGGCCACACTAGGGGACAGACCAAGAGTGGTGACACACGCCTTTAATCCCAGTACCAATCATAGAGACCTAGAGGTCTGCACAGACAGACAGAAAATGACAGAGCTGTGTAGGAAGAGGAAGTGAGGTAGCTGGGCTAAGACAGCCAATGAAATAGCAGAACGGCAAGGCAATAAAGGCGTGGGTAGACAGGAAGTAACTCACAATTGAAAGCTGCAGAGTTGATGAGGTAAGATTAGCTGTGGCTTTCCCTAATCTCTCTAAGGCTTTCACCCCTATATTTGGCTCCATGTTTTTTTATTTAATAAGAACATTTAGAAATTCGTCTACAATGGGAGGAGATGTAGAACTACCATCCAAGGAGCAACAGGTAATGTGATGCAGGTAAAGCCACAGAACACATGGTGATAAATAGAAATGGGTTAATTTAAGATAAAAGAGCTAGCTAGCAAGAAGCCTGCCATAGGCCATAGAGTTGGTAATTAATATAAGCCTCTGAATGATTAATTTATAAGTGGCTATGGGACTGTGGGGCTGGATGGGTCCCAGAGACACTTCTGCTACACTGAATAATGATAACTTTTATTTCATGCTTATAGTACTAGGTCCTTTACTAGTATTAAATGATGTGTTGCTCATAGTATACCTATGATGCAGGAATCCAGTTGACTCATAGGAAAAATAGAACAACAAAGAAGAATTTAAACCTCAATACTCTGGCAATAGAACTATACTCTTAAACAAAATACTTCTTCATAGCAAATGAGATAGGACTCAAATCAACACAAGAATTAAATAACACTGAGAAAAGAAAACTAGCTTTCTGGATTTAGAGTGTGTATTTGATGCATTATTTGGTAGGGTTAGGTTTTTAAAAATCTTGTGTCTCTATTAATGCCATATTAACATTCAAAAGGCATCTGGTACTGTCTATGTAAAAGCAGTAACACAACATGGGCAAAACCAGAAACTGCTAGAGCTCTCTTAGGAAGCATGGTGGTGAAAAGTTATTAAATTCCCATAGCCATACACTTTAAAAATGTAGACTACCTTAGCAGAAGAATTATCTATGAATCAATTACATGATTCAAAATAAAGGATGTGGGTAGCTGAGTTGTGGTATAACATATAAAGGAAACATTTTGTTTTTTTTCCACAAAACAAAAAGAAAAAACATTTGAAATAATACACAAGAATATAGGATCTCTCAACCTATCACCTATGTATGTATGTATGTATGTATGTATCTATCTATCCATCCATCTATCTATCTTATCTATCTATCACTTATCTATCTACCTATCTACATATCATATGTCAACATATCAATATACTTACCATATCTACTCATAGACCTATCTAGGCATATTCCCTCTTATAAGGTCATTTGAAGAATTTTCAAAGATTATTTGCACAATTTTCTGAATCTTTTTACTTTATTCATACTTTAATTAAATGTCTATGATTATCAAAAGTACATATATAAGCATAATGCTTAAATACATTATTACTCTAATTCCATCAAATAAACTATACTTTTTAAAAATTAAGAAAAAGCAAACATTGACATAGATTAAATATATACATTTTACATGCATATAATTAAATTCACATAAAAATAATGTGGGACATCTCACAGGCTGAATATCAGATGATATCATACATATGTCATCAAGGGTACATTTAGTTTCACATCATCTGTCTTGAGGTTTCTACATATTATTTCTGCAGGTAATGATTCCAAGGTTAACAACAGTCTATCACACACAGACAAACATGAAAGTGGAGAGAAGCACTGCTACTTCCCTTTAAGACTTACAGAATTACAGAAAAACATTATAATTACAGATGGTGTTCAAAAAATAAAGACATGAAAGTGTCAAGTAGTGAATAACAAAGAATAGCCCTTAACTTCTCTTTTAAAAAAAATGTCTGTTTCAAGTCATCAGAGTCATGAGGAAGGCTCATTCAAAATACAAAAAGATTTTAATTGTTCCAGAGACTCCAGTTTCTGAGGTCTAAGGTATATTCAAGATATAGTCACTCATATATTCTGCTTTTGTTCCCTACTGAATTTTGCCAGTGACTAGAACACTTGCTTTCTAAACTTCAGTCTCGGTATTGTCTAATTATTATTAGACAGTTAGATGATAGATGATAGATACATAGATAAAAGATAGATAGATGTAGATAAATAGATGGTAAAGATAGGAAATACTGTCTATTTAATCTTACATAGCAATCATGACTTATGGAAATATTTTATTAACTACATCATGGTTTTATATTCATTCATTTGGTTTCTAATCTTAAATACCATTACAATTCAACATATGTTTCACTCTGAAACACAGCAGCATAAATGATTCATGATTAACAAATCATAAAATCTTTCAGAGCATAAATATTTCCAATGAGAGGTTATAAAAGAGCATGCTGTTAACTAAGAGAATACAACATGGAAAAACAATGTTGATATTGTTGCACACAATACTAGTAAATAAGAAATAGATTTTTATATAAATTCTTAAACAGACATGGAGAATAGGGAACCAACCTTAGCTGGAGAGATGGCTTAGTTGATAAACTGCCTGCCACACAAATGTAAAGATCCGCATACAGGTCCAAGGGCCCACATAAAAGTTAAGTGCAACAACATGTGTCCTTAATGTCAGTACTACAAGGAAGGTAGAGACTGGTAGATCATTGGAGCTCAGTGATCAAGAAACCTAGCCGAGTTGATGAGTTCCAGCTTCTGTGAAAATGTCCTGTCTAAACAATGAAGGTGGGGAGTGATCAAGAAAAACATCCAACTTGACATGTTCGCCACATGAATACACACCCAGCTGTACATGTGCACTCAGGCTCACTGGTATGTGTGTGAGTGTGTGTGTGTGTGTGTGCGTGCGCGCACGCATGCACGCATGAGAATGACTCAGGTAGGATGCTGAAGCAAGGGGAAGGAACTTTAGCAGACGACAAGTGTAAAAGGAAGGAATATAAACTTCTGAACTTCTGGAGAAATCCACACTCTCTAAAACTCAGTTATGAAATTTAACTACCTTTCTTGTGAAACCTACTTGTAGCTAGAGTTTTCCTGCCAGGCCCACAGTCAGGACAAATCTCTGCCACCCGCCAGTCTCCGAGCTCCCAAGTCCCGCCAGTCTCCGAGCCCACTTATAAAATAAACACACAGACGCTTACATTATTTAAACTGCTTGGCCATTAGCTCAGGCCTATCATTGTCTAGCTCTTACTCTTATATTTAGCCCATTTCTATTAATCTCTACTTTGCCACGTGGATCGTGGCTTACCGGTACTTTACATCTTCCTTCTCCTGGCCGCGGCTCTGACTCCCTCTCTAAACCCAGACATATTCCTAAAATAAAAGGTTAAAAGATTCTTTTGTCCCATATCAGAAGAGCCCTCTGGTATGGGACAGAAAAAACCAATATTTTTATTTAAAACAGGTTAATTATAAATGCGATCTCTTTCTAAAAAACAAAAGGGGATATGATATATATAGGATATAGAGATGATAGGATAAAAAGATAGATTAATGAATCTACTTTTAAAAAACAACTTGTTTAAAATGTTTTACATTGGTATAGATTTTAGTTTATGTTTAAAATGTTTTACATTGGTATAAATTTTAGTTTATTGATACAAACTTAAAATTGAATTTGTTATACTGTGTGTATATTTCTACTTTTGTTTGAGGTATTATGTTTATGTAACTCATTTAAAATTGTAATAGATAATTAAGAAATAGATTAATAATTAGTCATCTATGATAATCATATTTGTAGCCATGTTAGTTAAGTCTTCTAGGTATACATAGATATATTTCAGATAGATAGGTAATCTTCAAATACTTCAAAGACCTACAGAATATGGCATTTAAAATGTTTTAAAAATTTAGACATTCTGGACAATAAGACATGTCTGCTCCTGGCAGCACTGGATTTACTTCAGAGGAGGATGGACATCGAAGACACTCCATATGGAGTTTATCTTCACTGTGGCAAAAATAGCCATTTGGGCAAGAAACTGTTCTTGCCTGGACTGTTTGATCAACTGGACATGCAGGACCCATAGAAAGGTAACCACTGAACTTTGCTTGACAAAATGGTCCTTCAGGTTCCTGCTTTGCAGAGAAAACTGCCAGACATTCTACAGGACACAGAAAAAAATGATTGAGAGACTCTAGGCCTGTGAGCTGAAAACAGATGCCCCAACTTTACAAGAGAACTTTGAATGACTGTCCAGGCTGTCAGCTGCCTCTGTCTACCCTGCAAGACTCCCGAAAGTTGCTTGCATCTTCTCCATTTCTCAGGTAGTATTATATCCTTCTGAGATCTTTGATGTGGTTGAAGACTAGATAGTTGTAATTTCCTCAGTTATGATAAAAGATAAGTTAGATATAAAACCTTAAAGTCATAAATATAAGATAGATAGGATATCTTCTTTAATATTGTAACTGTAATTCTTGCTCGATAATTGTTTTGTTATATGTAATTTTACTATGTTAAAGTTAAAACCTTCCTTTTTGAAAAAAAAAAGGGGGGAAGTGCTGTGGATATCACTCTGTATCAATAAAGCACTGATTGGCCAGTAGCCAGACAGGAAGTATAGGCGGGACTAACAGAGAAGAGAAGAGAGGAAACAGGAAGGTGAGAGGAGAGACTGGCTGGAGCCGCAGCGAGGAGAAGGAAGATGTAAAGTACCGGTAAGCCACGAGCCACGTGGCAAAGTAGAGATTAATAGAAATGGACTAAATATAAGAGTAAGAGCTAGACAATGATAGGCCTGAGCTAATGGCCAAGCAGTTTAAATAATGTAAGCGTCTGTGTGTTTATTTTGTAAGTGGGCTCGGAGACTGGCGGGACTTGGGAGCTGGAGACTGGCGGGACTTGGGAGCTGGTAGCAACACCTACTTTTAAAATGTTGATCAGTTATAAAGAATGTAATACCTGTAACTATGTAGAGCATAACAAATTGTAAAAATGATCCAGTGCAGCCTACACATTTTAAACTATGTGCCTCACCCATTCAGTCAGCATGCTCTGGGATTTTCAGGAAAATATATTCCAATTCCTTTGTGACTAATTGCCAATGCACTCATTATAAAGAAATGTATCCTTTTAAGCTATTTTTTTTCTTAACTGTTCTTAAGAGGACAAATGTCTTCTCCTACCTGGAATCCATTTTTTTTTTCTGTTTGTTAAGTGAAACCTTGCTTGCCTGCTTTATTTTGCTGCTGTTCTTAGGAATAAAAGCACAAGAAACTGATCAATATAGCAATCAAGGTAATTCAATAAGACACCTTTTATTTACTAGCTACAGAGACAAACACTACCATGCTGGAAAGAGCTCTAAGGCAGTGTGTGAGATCATTTGTGAGCTTGAAAGTTGACAAACTTGTTCTTTGGTCCATACGCCTAGATCACAATGCTGTCAACTGAAGCCGTTCATAGACAGGGAGAAATGTCTCCTTTAGGTTAATGTGGTCTTAAACTCACAATGTGACTTCTCTGTTTGAAATGTGGCTAGTTTCATCTAGTCTAAATTGAGGATGTGCATCGTTGCTTCTTTTTGCCTTGGGACAGTAATGGAAATGAGAAGTTTCATTTCAATGCATTTTTCCCAGTTGGAATTGTGTAAATAAATAGATTGGGGAAGACTTAATGAAATCATCAATAGCCCGGAGCCAACCAGTAGCTTTGTGCTAAACATTTGGCATAATCAACTGTCTAAGAGATAGAAAGTCTTGCTTTGGAGAGTTAAGTTCATTGTGAGATCAGAGAAGTAGACAGCTGAGAAGGTGCTGACAGATTATCTACATCTACACATGTTAGATCGAATGAAATATTAACAATTTGGGAACTTTTAACCAATAAAAAAGAACCATATAGTTTCAGCAGGTAAAAGTACTAGCTTTGATGGCCAGAATACTCTAGTTTAAGCTTCTGAACACCAACAAAAAGCAGGATGCACTGATGCACATCTGTAATCCTAGCACTCGTGCTGAAAGATGGGAGGCCAAGGACAGGAGAATCAGCCAGAAGTTTGCAGGTCAACTAGCCTGGAGTATAGGAACAGAAACAACAAAAGATATCCTGCCCCAATAATGTGGATGGCAAGAACAGACTCCCAAAATTTGCCCTTTGACCTCCATATGCACACCATAACATGTAAGCCCTGGATGACAACTTCCCGCCAACACTCATGCACACATACAAACACATATAACCACACCAATAAGTAATTAAAACAAGTAAACCATGTGGTTGATTCAGATTTTTCCTTTTTTTAAATTTTATTTTACAATATAATTTAATTCTACATATCAACCGTGGATTCCCTTGTTCTCCCCCCTCCCGCATCCCTCCCCTTCCCCCCAGGCGACCCCCCATTCCCATCTCCTCCAGGGCAAAGACTCCCCCGAGGATTGAGCTCAACCTGGTGGACTCAGTCCAAGCAGGTCCAGTCCCCTCCTCCCAGGCTGAGCCAAGCGTCCCTGCATAAGTCCCAGGTTTCAAACAGCCAACTCATGACTGAGCACAGGACCCGGTCCCACTGCCTGGATGCCTCCCAAACAAGATCAAGCCAATCAACTGTCTCACCCATTCAAAGGGTCTAATCCAGTTGGGGGCCCCTCAGCCATTGGTTCATAGTTCATGTGTTTCCATTCATTTGGCTATTTGTCCTTGTGCTTTATCCAACCTTGGTCTCAACAATTCTCGCTCATATAAACCCTCCTCTTTCTCGCCAATTGGACTCCCGGAGCTCCACCCGGGGCCTGGTCGTGGATCTCTGCATCCAGTTCCCTCAGTCATCGGATGGGGTTTCTAGCACAATTAGAGTGTTTGGCCATCCTATCACCAGAGTATGTCAGTTCGGGCTGTCTCTCCACCATTGCCAGGAGTCTATTGTGGGGGCATCTTTGTGGATTTCTGTGGGCTTCTCTAGCACTTTGCTTCTTCCTATTCTCATGTGGTCTTCATTTACCATGGTCTCCTGTTCCTTGTTTTCCCTCTCTGTTCTTGATCCAGCTGGGATCTCCGGCTCCCCCAAGCTCTCTTTCCCTCGACCCTTGCCCTTCATTACCCCCACTCACAAACTCTCCTCCACTGCTGGTGGGAATGCAAGCTTGTACAACCACTTTGGAAATCAATATGGCACTTTCTTAGAAAATTGGGAATCAATCTCCCCCAAGATCCAGCTATACCACTCTTGGGCATATACCCAAGGAATGCTCAATCATACCACAAGGGTTGTTTGTAATAGCCAGCATTGTTTGTAATAGCCAGAACCTGGAAACAACCTAGATGCCCTTCAACTGAAGGATGGATAAATAAAATGTGGTACATATACACAATGGAGCACTACTCAGCAGAGAAAAACAATGACATCATGAGGTTTGCAGGCAAATGGATGGAACTAGAAAAAATCATCCTGAGTGAGGTAACCCAGACTCAGAAAGACAAACACGGTATGTACTCACTCATAGGAGGATACTAGATGTGGAACAAGGATGACTGGACTGCTACTCACAACACCACGGAGGCTACCTGGAAAACAGGACCCCAAGAAAGACACGGGGATCACCCAATGACAGATTTTTCTTATGATTATATTACCAGCACTTTAGATAAACCAAATAATTTCTCTCTACATCAGTTTCCTTGTAGGAAAAATACATGGTGGTGAAAGAATAGCAGCTTCTATTCTCATACCCAGGATAGGAAATTTCCTGGAGCACAATGGTGAAGTCATAAAAAATGAATGTGAACACTTTAACTCTGCATTCACGTAATATTGCTATTTTTATTTTCTAATGTGTTTTGCATTTTCATGTGAAGGAGTCTTGTTGCAATAAAGACAAATTGTAAAAAATACATAGTTTGTGTGAGGATCTCAGATGGTTTCTAAGTTTGACACTGCCACAGGTGTTCAAGAACCCCTGAAAGAACAATGAAGCAAAAAACTACAGCAAATATGTTACTTTGCTAACAGGCAATCCATTAAGAATACAGACGTGCACCTAAGCACAACTACAGAAGAATGTGACTTTTCACAGACTAGAATACAAAAGGAAAGGTAGATATGAAAATGAAGAAACATTTCCCTTGTATTAATGACTAACACCTTGAACTATTTCTAGAACTTTTTCTTAGAATTAAATAAACTATAATTTTGTACAAGGATCTTGAAAATATTAAATGATTTCTTGACACAAATATTGTTTTATTCAATGCTGTTTGAAATAAGTTAAATTACCACCAGACCCCACCATTGCAGGTCAGGGAATATCCTGGAAGAAGGATGGGGAGAGATTGAAGAACCAGAAGATGGGAAAGATTACTGTGAAATATTATCTTCTGGACACGACAAGGCCACTGTAGTTATGAATTCGCAGAAGCTGTTGTTACCTTCTCAAGGCCTGAACAAGATCAAACCTGCCAATATTCCAGCATGGAAATGGAATGGGGTCACGAGGCTCCATTCCTTTGTTGAGTAGCTATTGGCAGTTGGTTGTTACAGAGGGAGGGAGAATGAGTATTCTTCAATGGTGGTCACCTATGCTTTGGTGTATAGTGCCTCAACCAATGTAAACATGGGCAGCACTAATTGGACTTAATGGTTCCTTTAAAGAAAGGAAGTTAAGTTGGAAGCAAGATGTTGAGAGGTGGGGGACAGGTTGTACATATGACCTAAATATATTGTATTTGTGCATGAAATTACGAATGAAAAAATTAATTTTTTAAAGAAATGTAACTAGTGAGTTTGTTAGAAACATTTTTGTTATGCACACCTTCATTGGCATGACATTTTATATGTTTTAGAGAGGCAATACAAAGTTCTGAAGTTTAGTTAGTGACCTAGTGTAGAGTAGGGTTAAGCATTCAGATGAAAGGAATTCTATTCAGACTCTTTTATGCATCATCCCATTTTGATAAATGGAAATATTACATCTAATCACATTAATTAAACAAAGGCAAGTTTTAGAAACACAACCTAATCCTTCCCAGCATCTGAAAAAAAAGGAATCGTTCAAAAACTGTTTGCAATGGAGGGTATTGTATAAAGATATGGAGAACATTAACAGAATGGAAAACTGTACCTGAAGTTACCACTCATTTCTAAGTAGGCTCAATATCTAAAGTATGTTGAGGAGTCCTTTTTAATTGTTACCTGTTTCGGTAGAAGAGCTCATGTTGTTATGTCAGAGGAGCAGAACACACACAAATAATTAGGTTTTATTGACTTTATATAGGCACAGCTATTAATTTTAACCAAGTAAATTAACCAAGTATAATTCAGGGTATATTACAAAAGAATGGAAATTTCCACAAAACTTCTCAAAACAAAATTACTTTTCATATTATCCATTCCTTAGGACAAATGTGGACAGGCAAAAGAATTTCATAAAACAATCCCTCATCAAAAGAGATGGCAGAATTTGGTGACTCTCACACAGGTGACTGGAGATGCATTATCCACATTGGAACATGAAAACATGTTTTCAATTGGAATCCCTACATAAGATTTATTAAAATTAGATATGGTAAATTATAACATAGGAAACATAAAGTCACTGAAGTATGGAGAAGCAGAAGGTAGCAAAGAAGTGTCTTGAAGAAGCAGAAAAAAACCAAAATATTCCAGGAAGGCAACGAATTAGACCAAGTAAACCTATAATGGCCTCCCACCTCATCAGTCAACATATGCTGTCATAGTCAACAAAAGATTCACTGCAATGTCTGGGAAAAAAGAGGTGGTGATCAATAAAGAAAAAAAATGCTGCTTCCCATTTAGAAGAAGTGATTCACTTCAGCTACCCAAGAAGAATGTCATCGGGTTAAGTAAGTGGTCTGATTTGCAGTACTGTGATATAATGACTAATGTCAGAATCCTTCAACAAATTTTGGGAATTCGATTGAAAGAAGAACATCTAGAAAATACAAGCTAAAGACGGAATGGTTCTTGTACACTAATGCAATCACACATGAAATTCCACACCACTCTTCTGACACATTCTGATTTATTTTTGTGGGTTTTTTGTTTTTGTTTGTTTTTCTTTGAGATATTCAGAAGTTTCCATGAATTCAAACAGCAATTAAATAGTACATTGCTCTAAAAAGGTAATAATAACAAACAATGTAAACTATCACATTTTTCTATCTAACAAACTTGATTTTCTTTCACTCACCTAACAGAGAAACCACTAATTCCAAGTAAGGATCAGGTACCACTGAGCTCTAGTGTTGATGTACTCCCAAAGTGACAGAGAAAAGGGATTTTTCCTTCCCTCCTAGTGGATTTGGTCTCTAAGGCAGATGGTTAATTCATTGCACCTGTAACCAATTAGCCATTCAAAACGACTGATTCTTCACAGTAAATTGTTGCCTTGCCAAGCTGAGAAGCAGGTGCATATTCAATGGATAAACTGCCAAGTGCTTGGGTACACAAGACAAAATCTTCCAAATACGAAATTCTGTTAGATTAATGTGGAGAAAAATATAACCAGTTATAATAATTCTATTCTAAATTAAGAATTTAATTATTTCAAGTTTTTAATCACAAGTGTGGAAGTTTTTCTTTCTTTTAATATTTGACTACTGAATTGGACAGATGCGGGTTTTTTTTTTCCTATGAGAACTAATTTGTTAAAAACTAAGACTCAGAACTTTGTCTATAGCCTTGTAATAATGAATTTTGATTATAACGGACATACTATGTAATAATATATTTAATGTATCATCTCCAAAATAGATATCTTTATAGTGAAGACACACCTTCTAATCAAAGCACCATAATCAGGTCCGTTACCTATGTGCAAATCAGTCACTTCAGTGTTCAACAGAGTAAAAATCATTCACTACAGTACCATCATTATGGACTTCCACAGATTTAGGTAGCTATTCAATTATTTAACTAGGAAACTATTCAGTCAAAGATTTCTTTTAAAAAAATAGATGTTGAATCCAGAAACTTGACTGGAGAGAAGGGGTCCAGTGATAAGCTTTTGTGGCTGCCATCTACTTTTTTTTTTTTTTTTTTTTTTTTTGGTTTTTCGAGACAGGGTTTCTCTGTGTAGCTTTGCGCCTTTCCTGGAGCTCACTTGGTAGCCCAGGCTGGCCTCGAACTCACAGAGATCCGCCTGCCTCTGCCTCCCAAGTGCTGGGATTAAAGGCGTGCGCCACCAACGCCCGGCGCTGCCATCTACTTTTAACATAGCTTGAAATCCCAGTTCTTTTTTCCATCAAAATTTTAAGACATTAGGAAACTACTAAGAAGGGTATCAGACTCTAATACTTGGCACTAAGATCTCCCACACCTTTCCACCCTATAAATCACCTGCAGAGTGTGTGTGTGTATGTGTGTGTGTGTGTGTGTGTGGTTTGTGTTAAATTTAAAGAATTAGTAAGTAGTCTATAAAAACTTCAATCAAAACTTCTTATAGAGAGAAGAGATTTCATGTAAGAGAAAGCCAAGCTGTACTGATCATTACAAAAGCAACTTTTTTTTAGTAGGCAACTTCTGTCCTTTCCTGCAGTTCACTTGTCTCCCCCACCCCCGTTGCATGTTTCTTAACAATTCCTGAAATTTACATTCTTCTTGTCTTTGTTCTTCTAACAATTAGGATAGTTAACGAATTTTCGAAATACTGATATATTGATTCATTTACTTTCTCCAATAAATGTAGATTAAGTACATAGCGGTGAGGCCAGAAGGATCAGAGACCAGGGCAGGAAAGGGATTAATTTTTGGTGGCACTTGATAATCTAATTCAGGAGTGTCCATCCTTTTGTCATTGAGGCATGGAGTTGTCATCTACAGTGTTCATGCTCCAGAACCGAGCAACTGAATTACAAAAGAAAAGCAATCGCAAAAACTGCACAATATCTTGCTGGGTGGTGGTGGCGCATGCCTTTAATCCCAGCACTCGAGAGGCAGAGGCAGGTGGATCTCTGTAAGTGCGAGGCCAGCTCGGGCTACAGAGTGAGTTCTAGGAAAGATGCCAAAGCACATGGAGAAACCCTGTCTTGAAAAAAAAAAAA
>CABHPH010153871.1:0-40427 GCA_902168325.1 Peromyscus nudipes
CTGTTTAAAAATCAAATGGAACCCACATACTACAGAGGGTTTGTTAATCTCTTGCATAAAAGCTGTATGTTGAAACTAGGGTGATGCTGAGTCATGTGCATTGCATATACTTGTTTAAAGAGATAAATGGGGGCTTAAGTTGGAGAAGTTACGTTCTAAAAAAATACAAAGCATGAAACTTAATTCTTAGGCTAAACTCTGGTTTGGGGAAATGATACTTGCCAAGGACTAGATCAAAGTCAAGCATGAATTATTAGACACAGATGTGAATCAAGAAAATAGAAGCAGCTGCTCTTCCCTTGTCCTGGCCCAGGCAAGACTTTGGCAGTATGACATTTTCCCTTTATTGGAATTGTATAAAAGGAACCCTGGAAGGCAAATAATCCTAATGTATAACTTCTTGATAGATGGTTTATACAAATGCATTTTCTGTCCTTGATTAACAAAGCTGGCTGCAACCAGGCACCATTTGAGACATTCTTGAAAAGAATGCTTATGTTCAAGTATTTTATGTAATTTTCATCACATTTCTAGTGGACTTATTTTCCTAAAGAATGTCAAAATTATTCATATATTTGACCTCAAAATTCAACTTTAACACATTCTAGTCTATGTGCCTATAAGGAATATATAGACTCTGTAAACATCAGTCATTTTACCTCTAAGAAAAACAAAAACTGTGATTCTTCAATGATTAACTGAGATGGTGGGCTGTGATGAACATAAAATTAGATAATGTATCCAAACACTTAGAATTTTCACAATGTCCTTTCTTTCTAAAATGAAGGAAAAGCAATGTCTGTAAACTGTAGCTTCTTCTACTACTAGGGTTAGTTTTAAGAACAGATGGGGTGTTTGGGGGTGGTGTTGAAGCCTAGTGCAGTGGAAACTTCCTGGAATCTATGAGGGTGACCCTAGTGAGGACTCCTAGTAATGGAGCATATGGGGTCTGAACTGGCCATCTTTTGTGTCCAAGCAAGGCTTCCAGTGGTTATATTTGGTTGATTTGTTGGCTAAGGGGGTACCATGGAGATCCCTAAAACACCCAGTCTGATGCTAGGACAGAAGATTGCTCTATGAAAACTGACAACTGGGCCCCACTGCCGAGCATGACATTCACACAGTTAATCGAACATAGAGGTTGAGCTGGTGCTTGCTCACCTCTTTCACCCCTTTATTCTAGTCTCTTTGGTATGAAAAGGTACTCTAGAAGCTATGGAAAGAGAAACATGGATAGCAACCCAGCCATAACACCCTCAATTTATAATCTTCTGCCTGTAAGATGTGTTAGGGCAATGGTGGCTCAGAACTTGTGGCAGTGGCCAATTAATTTTTGGTTTAACTTGATGCTCACTCCATGAAAGGGATTCCATGCCCTACAAAGCTTGGATGGCCAGGAACCCAAGATTTGGATAGCCCAGAGGCCTAAGGTAGAACCAAACTTCATGGACAAAAAAGAAGAAAGGAAGAAAGGAAGGAAGGAAGGAAGAAAGAAAGAAAGAAAGAAAGAAAGAAAGAAAGAAAGAAAGAAAGGAAGGAAGGAAGGAAGGAAGAAAGAAAGAAGAAAGACAGACAGAAAGAAAGAAAGAAAGAAGAAAGACAGACAGAAAGAAAGAAAGAAGAAAGACAGACAGAAAGAAAGAAAGAAAGAAAGAAAGAAAGAAAGAAGTAAGAATATACCCAAAGATACAAAGATGCGCTGTTATACTCATAGATCTGTGCCTTGTCCAATTGTCATCAGAGGCTTCCTCCAGCAGCAGATGGGAGTAGAGGCCAACAACCAGACACTGTGCAGACACAGGGTCTAAATTGAAGGTCTCCATCATGTCCCTCCCCTCAGAAACCAGAGAACCTAGCAGAATGGGGAGGAAAGATTGTAGGAGTCAGAGGGGATGGAGGACAGCAGGAGAACATGGCTCACCAAATCAACTAAGCAGGGCCTCATATGTGCTCACAGAGACTAAAGTTGCAAGAAAGGAGCCTGCATTGGTCTGCACCAGGTCCTCAGTATGTATGTTATGATTTTTAGCTTTGTGTTTTTGTAAGCTTCCCAATAGTGGGAGCCATTGTGTCTCTGACTCTTTTTCCTGCACTTGGGACTCTTTTCCTCCTCTTTGCTTGCCTTGTCCAGCCTTGATATGAGGGATTTTGTATCTTGTTTTTGCCCCGTTTGGCTGTCAAGGTCTGCTCTTTTCTGAAGAGGAAACAAAGGTATAGTGAATCTGGGGGAGAGGGGAGGTGTGTGGGGAAGCTGGGAATATTGGAGGGAGGGAAAACTGTGGTTGAGACGCATTATATGAGAAGAAAATAAATTGTCAATAATAAAATAGAATAAAATAAAAGACTCTAAACCATATAAAGATCAATTTAAAAAACTATAACATTTTCCAATAATATTTATTACAAATTTAAGAAAAAGTTTAAATAGGGCATTTCTGCATTAACTGCTGAGCCAGAAGTGAGCAAGCGCTGAGAATAAGTGATGGTAGAATACTGGGCCTAAGTGGGACAGCTATGTCACCACCTATAAGGTTCACAGAACATGGTCAAAGATGGGGAAGAAAAACTGTAACAGCAAGAGAATATGGAGATATGTAGGAATAAATTATTTGTGGACATGGAACAGTCCTTACAATCATGAACTCACGGCCGCTGTTTGTGGTTATCTGCAAAAGACATGTTTTGGTCCTGTTAACATTTTATGGTAGATGGGGCAAGGGTTTATAAAGTACCATCCCTTCCTGAAGGACTATTCCAGTTAATGGTTGCTGAAAGGGGGTGTTATTTTCATCACTGACATAATCACTACTAAGTTGCCCTTGCTCCGATAATTAACTCATGACCAGGCAAGTAATCCTAACTAAACTCAATGGGTCATGTAGACAAGGAAGATATGAAAACAGTAAGGGGGATTGTTGAGAAGAATAATTCTTGCCAGAAATGAATGAAGAAAGCAAGAGAAGTAAATGAAAGTATAGATCACTAAAATTCACTATGTAAATATATGAATCTTTCAAACAATAAATATAAATTGATTAAAACCCCAAAACATCCTAGATGGAGATAAACATTTGTATCAGTTCTTTGAAAGTTTCACACAACACATTTTGATCATATTCATCTCCTTCCCATAACCCTTTCCAGATCCACCGCTCTTCCCTACCCACCCTACTTACATCTTTTTTGTTTTTAACCCAGTACCAATTTATGTATCACAAATTTTCCTGGATGTGTCATCTTTCACTGGAGCATGGTCAACTTCCTAGTGGCTACACACCTAGAGAAAAGTGACCTTGCCCTCCTTCATCAGCTATGAATTTCCAATAGCTCCTTGGTTAGGGGTAGGATTGTGTGCCAAACTCCCTTCTCCATGTTGAGATTTGGTCTGACTTAGGTCTTTACAGGTTTTGTACATATATGAGTTTTTGTGTATGGGTGCTCGACTGTGTCCAAAAGACACTGCTTTCTTTCAGTCATTCATGACATCTGGTTCTTCTCCTCTTTCTGTACCATCTTCTACAATGATATCTGAGCCTTGGAAGGGTGGTTTGTGGCATATACATATTCTGTTAAGAGTTGAGAATTCTCAGTCTCTTATTCTCTGAATCTTAGACAATGGTTGCTCTCTGTGCTAATGATTTACTGCAAATCAAAGCTTCTCTGAGCTTGAAAGAAGCATTGTTCCATGGGCATAATGATACATCATTAATATTTGATTAATAATATATCCATTTAACAAAATAATGCTGGTAGGTATTTTCTTAAGGTCTATGACGTATCTATTCCCCTAATATTGGTTGCAAGGGCTTAGATTTTGTCATAAGGAGCGAGACTTGAATCTAATCAGAAAACGGTGGGTTGGTACCATGATATTTTTGCTATTGTTACACCAGTGTGTATGTCATCATTTCACTAATTCAGGGATTAATGTAGCCAAAGTGTTCACAGTTGGGTATGATGGTTGTTTACTTTTGATAGTTTATTTTATCACTATTAAAGCTAGCCAGCAAGGATGAAGATTCTAGGTCAGTGTCAGCTTGATTTTTTCCATGTTCTTTGGCTCAAGCATGTTGTGTTTACACAGTAGAGCCTTACCATTAAGTTCTGGAGAGTAGCCAATAACATTGACTATAATATTTGGGGGATCTATGGGATGTTACTGGCCAGATGAAGTAAATAATTTTGGGCTGCTTATTTGTTTGACTCTAGTGTTCAGTAGGAGCATTGTTATACTATCATAGTGTATCTCTTTGTTGTTCTTTGTCAATATATATGATTATGAAATTTTCATAGATAAATAGATGGAGTTGAAAACAATCATCATGAGTGAGTTAACCCAGATCCAGAAAGACAAATACCCTATTTCATCTCATCTGTGGATATTAATGTCGAAACTCAGATATTTGTGTTTCACTTAGAATAGCCATCGAGGTCAGAAAACTACTATGGGACTATAGAGAGGGTTTTTCAAGGGAGGGAAATAGAATTGAATGCACACACACACACACACACACACACACACACACACACACACAAGTTTATTTTTATAACCAACATGTACATATCTCTCTATATATATCTATGGACATAGATATTGCTCGTAAAATACATAGATTTTTGTCTTAGTTAGGTTTTCTATTGCGGTGATGAAATAGCATGACCAAAGTGACCTGGGGAGGTGAGGGTTTATTCAGCTCACACTTCCACATCGCAGTTCATCATTGAGGAAATAAGTACAGGAACTCAAACACAGCAGGAACCTGGAGGCAGGAGCTGATGCAGAGGCCATGGAGGAGTGCTGCTTACTGGCTTGCTCCTCATGGTTTGCTTAGCCTACTTTATTATAGAACCCAGGACCACTAGCCCAGGGATGGCCCCACCCACAATGGGCTAGACCCTCCTTCATCAATCACTGATTAAGAAAATGCCACACAGGCTTATTTACAGCCAGATCATATGTAGACATTCTCTTAATTGGGATTCTTCCTCTCAGATGACCTTAGCATGTGTCAAATTGACATAAATAAAACTGCCCAGGACACTGAGTGATCCAATTCTTCTACCTTGTCTTCAAGAAGTGGTATTCTTTCTTCTGTTTGACCCAATTTACTAATTGGGATTTTTTTAAGCTTTTTATTTTGCTTCCTGAAATTTAAAGTTCAAATTTGAATTCAGTTTGGTTTCTCATCAAAGACTATATCTCTATACTAAATTATATATCTTAACTTGAGTTGTTTTCAATATGTTATCCAACTGTTTGTTGTACTATTGTCTTCTTTAAGGCATTTGTTCATATACTCTTTGAATTTCTTGAACATCTTCATTATTAGCGTTTTGAAATCATTGTCTTATATGTCACCTGACTTGCTTTCCTCAGAGAACATTACTATGGGAGTCCTAGTTTTTATAGAAGATATTTGTCTTGTTTGTGCTTTGCAATGGGACCCAGCAGTCACTGGTAGAGAGAGGTTCCTCGTACATATATGTCTGTTTTCCTCGTTGTTGAGTGTCTGGGTCTCCGATTGCTGTCACCCCAACTTGAAAACTCAGATCTCACTAAGAGCAGTGCATATTATTTTTTTTATTGAAAATATTCTTCTTGAGTACAGTACATCCCAACCACAGTTTCCTCTCCCTTCACTCTTCCTAACTCCCCTCACCCACTTCTCTCTCACCCAGATCCACTCCTCCTCCATTTCCTGTTCAGAAAAGTGCAGGTCTCCAGGAAATGACAATCAGACAGGACAAAACAAGACAGTATGACAAGATGGAAGCTCTCACATCGAGGCTGGCAAAAGCAACCCAATAGAAGGAAAAGAGTCTCATCTGGAGAGAATTTAAATGGAAGGTTTCCATTGGGTCCCTCCCCTTGGAATTCAAGGAACATGATGGAAGAGGGGGAGAAAAGACTGTAGGAGTCAGAGGGGATGGAGGACACCAGCACATGGTCCACTGACTCAACTAAGCAGTGTACACTCTTATCTGCTTGTGACTTATAGCTTAGTTTTGGAACAACTCTGTTAATTTTTGAATGGGGACTCAAATGCAGTCCTAGCTCAGTGAGGGTTAAGTGAAGCTTCTGAGGGAGCAGACCATCTATAGAATTATAACGGTCTCATAACCAATTCTCAAGTGTCTGGAGAGGAACCATGGACAGACTGGCATGGAACAGGGTCCTCAGGCAGGCAGAGGGCAAGTGTGGAGCTGGTGACTGGAGTCTGAGATTGTTACCTGGAGAAAAGGGGTGGGTGACCAGGCCTTTTATCTCCATTAGAATAGAAACCCTTTGCTGTTTATATATTCTCTCCATTCCACCTTAAATTTAAGCTTTCTTCTGCTCTATTAGAACTCCATCCTAAGTTCCCACATGAATACTCAATTCCATAGTACATCATTAGTAATAATTGCCTAACTTGAGGACCTTTCAGTCACTACTCTGCTGGAAATCTTCTTTCAATGCTCTTTAAATGGCTGACTTGTTCCTTATAAGGAAAATGTTTTAATTCTCAAATAGCATATAAGTTGGCAGATACCATTATGGTATTTTTAACAATGTGTTTTACTGATTTTCCTTCTCCCTCACCTACCCACACTTCTGATACCCCATATTCCTCCTTGTGTCCTTCCAATTCATCTCTTTTCCTCTTAATGTCACTTTCTTTCTTTCTTTTGTTTGTTTGTTTGTTTTCCGAGACAGGGTTTCTCTGTGTAGCTTTGGAGCCTGTCCCAGAACTCGCTCTGTAGACCAGGCTGGCCTCGAACTCAAAGTGATTCACCTGCCTCTGCTTCCGGAGTGCTGGCATTAAAAGGCATGCATCATCACTGCCCAGCTCTAATGTCACATTATTAAAAATATGATATGAGTAGGGATGCAGAGGGATGCAAAAAAGAAAAATATTTTAAAGAAATAAAAATTAATCAAATTTATGCTTTCCAATTTTCTATCAATTATCCACATTGCTCACTTCCTTGCAATCCTTGTCTTCAGATTTAATTAAGAAATCCCTCGTAGACCAACTCCACATACATGCCCATTCTCAAATCATTCCATAAATTTTATTAATTGTTATTAGTAATTGCTAATTAATTATCTTTATTTCTTACCAATAAATAATTCAGGAAGGCATCACCCAGGTCCATTGGCTCCCTGCTCTGTCTTCAGCACTGGGGTAGTGTCTAGTCATTATGACCACACATACTGTGGACATTCATGTTTACAACTTTAAATCGTGACCTTCCCACTCTTACTTCTCACATTCTGAGTAAAGTAGTAATTTCCCAAGTTGCATCTGTCATGTACAATATCTTGTCCTCATGTGTCTGTGCTTCCTCAGGGCATGTATGGCCACAGGAAATCTTGTCTCATAGCAACAGCATATCCAGCAGAATAATTTCTATATTTATGGTGTTTCCTCCCACTGTCTGCAGTTTATTTGTGTGAATGTCTAAGAAATGGTTGCCTTGGTAACCCCAAGGAATCCATATCTGAGTAGCTATACTTCGGGTTAATATTTTTAGGCAACCATTATATGCAAAAACAAAAATTAAATTAAATAACTGCTCCAGGGAATATTCAGTAAAAACATGAGGAATTTAATAACAATTTTATTATTGAATTAAAGTCTTTCCAGCGTTTTCCCATTTGGAGATTTAACATCTTGCATTACGCTAATTTCTTGTATAATTAGTTAAAATTCAGAAGAAAAATTTGCATTTATTATGGATAGCAGTTTGGAAAGTAAAGTCACTGAGGCCATTCCTCTTCTAAACGCCCTTGTAGTTCACTGTAAAATGCTATAATTCTCATCTGAGTAACATCTAGCCCTAATTGTTCAATGCAGCAAAATCACAAAATAAAACAGGACTTAATGTGCTTGTGTGTGCCACGCTACATCTAGAAAAGATTAAAGTAAATGCTTGGTGTAATAAAAATGACTCTGTTAATAGAATTGCATGTGACAAAAGAAAACATAGCTGTCATTGTTCATTATGGAACAGGAGCAAAAATATCTCCATTCTTTTTTTTCGATTATCTGTGTGGTCATAGTACATACAATATTTTAAATAATACCCGCTGAACTCAATTTTTATACAACTCGGCTCTTTTCTTGACTGTCCAAGTCACAATATGCTTCTCGCAAGTATTTGATATAGCAAAATTTCATATGCAATGCTGTCATTTTATATAATATAATATAAATATCATGAAGTAGTGTTGGTGCTAACTATAAGATGAACAGGCATAAAGGGTGGAAACTCAAAGGGGCACAATCAGGTGAACCTCTGCGGCAGCCAAGGAATCATTTTAACGACTACAGCATTTTCCTGATCCAGCCTCTTGGACTTCCCCATGCAGTTCATGAAACTTCTGTGTCATGTAATGTAAAGGGTAATTAAATACGTATATTTTTTTCTGAATACTTTTTTTTCTGAAATATTATCATCAAATTGTCTCTCTTTCCCCTGCTAGGATCACAGGAATAAGATCTTATCTGGTGTTTTTATTATACAGTAAATTACTTTCCCTACCTCCATTATTTTTTATGCCAGTTGTTGTTGGCATGCGTGTAAAAACTGCTGAATCACTCTGCCACTGGATCAAATACATAAATCATCAATATTGCTTTCCTATGGTAGCATTCATTTTTCATTGTATCTGCCATTACTTTTAGAAATTAACTATCACAACCATCAGGAATTAAAAGATGCAATGAGCCTTCAAATAAATATCTCTGCTGACTATGTCTCAAAAGTATTCTTGAAAAAATACTCTGTGTTGAAATTATGACTTGTACTGGCAAGAATATTCTTCCATTTTGCAAGTATATTCCCAAACTTGACTTCCTATGCAAAAAAGGTTAATTTTAATATATCAGCTAAACAATAATAGGTTTTTTGTACATAAACCAAGATTCTTTTTCCTTGCTTCCTAATGATCCAAAGACTGACAAGATCTTATCTTCCATGACCTGGAAATAACTGAAATAAACATTTCTTCCTTCTCTTCTCTAATAAATTAACTACTAAAAAATTTTAGATATTGGTATATTTTGAGAGATAGCCAAGAGATCTGCACGTTCTGTGGGGGTAGATATATTGTAAATAGTATCTATGATTATTATATAAATCCACCTAGATTGACCTTGCATCAATCTTCCCATGACTACCTTGACAACAATTTTAAATTGTTCCATTATCAAGAGATACACAGGTAAGAGTTTTCATGGCATGTCTATCAGTGTTGGGTCATTAAGACTCAAGGTGCACAGTTGTGGGATATGCAAACACAGAAAATAATCTTAATGAATAACCCATTTCCTAGTCATGTCATGTATGGCCTCATATCCATGCACATATAAACAGTACTAGCTAGACTTAATGAGTTATGAAAAACAAAACACGGTTGCTATCGGAGTATGTTTAAAGGGATATGGGAAAATTGGGGAAGGAAAATGGGTGAACATGACCATATTTCATTATATATGTATAAAATTATCAAAATAAAGAAATATTATAAAATATAAAAACTAATATGCAACGGTATTTGAAATATATTTATAAAATTGACAGCTTTCTGTTTTTTCTGTTTTTTCTTTTTTTTCTTTTTTTGGTTTTTCAAGACAGGGTTTCTCTGTGTAGTTTTGGTGCCTGTCCTGGATCTTGCTCTGTAGACCCGGCTGGCCTCCAACTCACAGAGATCCTCCTGCCTCTGCCCCCTGAGTGCTGGGATTAAAGGCATGCACCACCACTGCCCAGTGACAGCTTTCTGTTTTTTAATTAAATTTTTTTAGACAATTTCACCTATTTGTACAAGCCATAATCACTGCTCACACCACCATCTGTCTGTCTGTCTACTTCCTTTCATCTCCCCCAAATCTCTCTCACATATTCATTTTGCTCTATGACCCAGTGAGTTAAACCAGGATAAAATGAAATTAAACACTTGGGCTGCAATATTCCAACTTCTTTACAGTCACTGAAGTTGTAATCACATAATTAGCTTTGCAGGAGGTTCAATATAAGATAGAGTTTCTTTAAGCTTTCATTCACAAGACAACATTTGAAGAATTACTCAGGAATTTTAGACTAAATTCTCTATTCAAGTACATATGTCACATCTACTAAGAAAGGCAGATATTATTATAACACGCACCTTAAGAATTTGATTTTGCACACTGCAAATAAAAAAATGCCTTCAGAAAATCACAATTTACATCCAGAAAATGTAATTTCCTCCTTTGAAATGAATAAGAAACTTTTAAAAACCTCTACTTTATGACAAAGGGAAAAGAGACATAAATTACTAATATTATTTCTACCAGGGTGCTTTTTATTTTGATAAGGTTTATACATTGGCATCAATGTGGTATCTGAAGTTTGTCAAAAGAAAGACATATTTATTATCATGGCTAATTTCCATAGTAGGGCAAGATGAAGACTGACTGCACTTAGGGAAATTCCATGTCTCCAAAATACCTGTGCACAATCTATGCATAGAATTTGAGACTGAATGGCATTAAAGATCATCTGGGAGTTTCACACCTGCAAGTAAGTTGACTGAGAAGGGCTACAGGGTAAGGAGCCTCACAAATGGAAGCTGGAATTGCCAAAAATATTTGGAATCCTAAGTTAAGATCTTCTGTGCAAGAGAGATCACAAGAATCCTAGAAAATTGTAGTGACAGAATGTATAAAAGAATATGGCCTAAAGGACCAAGATTTGTTTTGTGTTTAGTATAAAACAATTTCTTTGTGGCAAAAATGTACGCTTTCAAACAATGCAATTTTATAGATGGAAAGTAAGTTTTTAGTTAGTATACAAAGATAAGAAATGTATCTTGAGGTGGAAAAAATAAAAAGTCCGTATTAATATAATTAATACACACAAGTTTACTTCAATTCTACGTTCATTTCATGAATCAAATATGATACAGATAACTATTTTAAGTGAGAAATCTATAATACTAAGTATTGTCTAGCTTTTCCAAGTCTACATATGTAGTAAACTTTGGTGCCAGGAGTCAATATTCAGCTTAATGGCTTGAAATTATAAGCTGAGAATTTATCTGATCCAGAAAAAGTAGATTAGCTTGAATGTAGGGATATCTACTATCAGTGAAAAATGAGATATAATTTATAGCAGATATATGGACAAACATCTACTTTAGACAACAGCTGAAATTAATAAGGATGTAAATCCTGACATTTGATAATTGATTGCAAGAGAAAGGTACATTTTATTGAACCATAGATTATAACTCACTGCACAATAACAAGATGTCCTCTGTAGTTAATTAATTATTTGGAGATGTGGATGAGTTGCTTATAGAAAGAAACATGGGCAAGATTTGCAGAATATTTTGCAGCCCTTACTAATTTGTACTTCTCACTTCAATCTTATTTGGGTTAAGGAAGGTGCACTTCTCTCCCTAAAGTTAGGCAAGGACTTTCTTGAGAAAAATAGGATGACATGTGCTCCTTAAAACTCTCAAGAGATGTTGTATGATTTTCTTTGTAAGAGATATAAAATTAAAATACTGCATTCGGGCAGTTGCTAAGATAAAAGTAGTTTAGTTTTGTAGGGTGACGGCTCCCATGGAACACTGCAGTGAGGATTGCTTTCTTACTGTAATATCCACTCTAGTAAAATAATTAATGTAGCTACCAACACACACTTGCTGAGCTAGACAAACATTGAAGAGGGACCAGGTCATATTGGGGAGGCCCAAACCAGAGAGCTCAACAAGTAGACCCCAGCTAAATATAAGTAAGAGAGACTTTTATTTCAAACTTAATGTGTTTATTAGAGGCTCATCTTAGAACATGGATGGATTTTGCATTACATTCAAATGCACATTAAAAAGTCTATATACATCAGGACTTTTAAAATTCTTGCCTCTCTTTTTCTCAGGTTACCTAGTATTATCAGAAATTTTAGCAATGTTTTTTGAAGCTCAATTTTAAAACACATTCATCTGATTGATGGACAAGGACACATTTCTTAAACACCCAGGTTTAATACACTTAGATTAATTTACCAACCTGGACAAAGAGTTGATAAAAAGCTCAAATTTTAAGACATTTTTCTCTTTTAGATATTACCTGTTCAGGGAGCATTTTGATTCATCCTTCGTCAATCCATGTACATACACTGACTAAATTACTAGTAGTATACAGAGAAAAATGACAGTAAATGTCTTCTCAAACAATTCCAGACAAGTGACTGCAGTCAATCTGGGGTTATAACATGTACCTCAGCCTACTATATGAACTTATTGGGTCCTACTATGGAAATTGCTCATGACCAACAAATATGCCATGCTGTTGCCAAATGTAATCTCATTTATAGTTCGGAAGTCTGTTCAAGTACCCCACAGACACCCAATTCACAGAACCCTGTAAAGTTAAGAACATCTAGGTTAAAAAGAGTTCTGTATATACATAGATACATAATATTTTTGTTTCTGTGTTTAAAATGTATTTGTTAAAAGATAAAAAAAACGTGAATAGTTAAAATATATTAAGTGAATACAATTGTGTAAGTACTAATATTGAAGGCCAAGAAAACAGCTGGCAAGGGGGAAGATGATGCCTGACTGGTTGGTGAGAGGAAGCTTTGCTGGAATTCTTGTTTAAACTGGATTAATGTTGAGGCATTGTCTCCCCCCATTGTATGGAAGCTCCATTTAAATGACATTCATACACATGCATTTTTTAGGAAGCTTCTACCATTGTAGATTTCCACGTGGCTTTTCAAAAAGTCTTTCATGTTAGCTGTCTCTCCCCAAATTCCCTCTCTACCCTGTCCTCCCATGACCTGTTCTATTTAATCCTTCTATTATGATTTCCCCTCTATCTGTTTATAAAACTACAGTCTATTTCTCCTTCCCTGGAAGAGCCCTTCTGGATGACCCACATAGGCTTGTACAGTTGACAACTTGGGCTCCACTTGGTAAGATTTAGAAGATGTGGCTTGGAGGGAGGAATGTGTTGAAGGAGGTATGTCACTGGGGGTAGACTTTAAGTTTCAAAAGACTTGTATTATTTCCAGTGTGCCCTCTCTGCCTCTTGTTTGCAGATTTTGAGATGTGAGCTATTGGCTATTCTTACCATCATGGAATTGCTCCACAATTATGGACTTTATCACTCTGAAACTGTAAGCCCAACTAAATACTCTCTTGTATAAGTTGCCTTGGTCATGGTTTTTACCATAGAAATAGAAAATAACTAAGACACCCTCCTGTGTGGTCCCTACCTAACCTCTGTAGATATTCTGAATGAAACACACATATCTAAACCTTAAAGCTAATGTATAAGAGAAAAAAAATGCAATGTTTGTCTATCTGGATCTGAGCTACTTCACTCAGGAAACACCATATGCTACTAAATACCACCCCTCCCCCCCACAATATAGGCTCCATTGTTTTGAATCTGTAGCCAGGTCAGCCTTGTAGACCTTTCCTACAAGCATTACAGGGTATTGTCAGTGCTATTTATTACCCTCAGATACCCGATGGTAAGATCCTACTGCTGAAGACACCACATATTTATTTCATCAGTATGGAGAAACCAAGTTGGTATTAAATTAGTTCAGTAGGTCAGTTCCCTATTGACTAGCATTCATATTGTTGGAAAGTACTATAGATGCTACTGGTTGAGAAAACAAGTCATCAGTCTCACCTATTTATGAACCCTGTGATCTACAAGAGTGACCTGCCTGTAAGATATGTTCACTGGTACAATAGTGGCATGAATGTTGAGGGCATAACCCTGCACATTTTGTATTAGATTTAAGGCCAGTTCCATGAGTTGGACCCTGTATCTGACACTGTTAATGAGGCCAAGAACCTGAGACTAGAAAGGTCATGGATCGTAGAGGAATCCTACTACAATTACTTGGCTAAATGAGAACAGCAGTAAAATGATCCCCTATTGACATATAACTACATCCATAAATCAATGCATCACTCAACCCTCATCAGAGAAGCTTATTTTTTATAGATAGTAATTGATACAGAGATTCACAACTAAACAATGTACAGAGACTTTGGAAGTAAATGGAATGTCTATAAAACACACTTTCCATCAAGGCTTAGGGATCCATGCAGAAGAGGAGGCAAAACCATTCTAAGAGCCAGAGATGATAAATGACTTCAAGGAAGCAGTGTCTCCTAGACACAACATGTCTGATGCACATATAAACTCACAGAGACGGACAACATGCACAAGACCTGCACAGGTCCAAGCAAGACAAAATTCCAGCACCAAAAAATAGGAAGTGGACACAAAAATCCTACTCCTAGCCAAGAAGCTATGAGTAATTGGTATCCACCGAGAAAGAGAAAAGCAGTTTTCTCCAGTAGACTGTCACTGGGCATATAACACACTCCAGGGCAAATTGCATAGTTGGCCAGCAGCAATCAGACCCCATGGTTTGTTTTTAATTTGTTCTGTTTTAAGAGAGAGATTGAAGTTGCATAGATAGAGGAGTGTGGGTTTGTGAAAGAATATGACCAACATCTATTTCATGGAAAATTTAAAAATAAATAAAAGCTACACATGGATACATGGATTTGGCTCAGATTAATATCATAAATCATCTAGTTTTGTGATTAAAAACATACAAATTGTGTTCTATTTGTATTTTTTCTCCTAACACCTTGTCACATTTTCTGTTATTCATGCTTTAAGCAAAATAGGAAAAATATCTTTTTTTCCTTTTTGTACCTCTCCTGCATGGTAAAACAAATTAAGTTTTTCAAAGTAAAGCTATTTGCTTTGTTCACAATCTTACTGTTTTATACACCCTTCACCTCAGGTAATATCAAACAGGTTTGTTTCAAGTAAAATAGAAGAAAAGGGGCCCTGCTTACTTTTTGGAATTCAGTGAAGTTATTCTACAAAGTATCTTTGGTTTACTAACATGATTTCTAATACACAAGTTGGAGTCTTTTGCCTTTATGTCTCTTGATTTAAGTGTATCAGTCTTTTCTGCCTCTCAAAGAGAGAAGTTTGCAGCATCATTTGATTTGGAAAATTTTGAAAAATGGAAGCAGAGCATTTTACCTTTAGCACGTATAGGTGATGGGTGATTTGGGGCTTGTGCAATGTTCCTCAGTGGTTTGAATTCCAGGCAGTGGTCATGGTCCGGGGAGGTGGAGCTGAGTATTGGAACAGAACAGACAAAGAGGACCTTGTGAATATTTTAAGATGTAGGTTCAGAAAGGCAATAGAGAGTGAAGGGAGGCACAGAGGCAGAGTCCTATGTGACTCAATGTCTGGGCTTCTGTGACAACTGCTGAGTGTAAATGTTGAAAATGGACACATTGACCTTGACAGGTAAGAGTCTTCAGTGATGCCTTTGAAGAGACATTTGTCCTGGACAGTGAGTAGAGTCCTTTTTTTCCACTCTGCACTCCACTCCATCACTGTATACCAACAACATTCTCAAGAAAGTTCTTTATGCTTCATCCTACCCCATTTTAGTCCACAAGGGCCAGCCTCTTAAAACTATCATACCCATACTTTCTTGTGGAAGTCATCTGACTCCAGTATTACAAGTACATGAAACTACTGTACCCTTACATACATGACTTTTTACCTTCATTCCAACCTTCATTTATTCAAAATTACTCTATTTATTATTATAAATTTTATTTTTTAAAAAAGTCTTCTAGGATTCCTCAAAGGACCACCTCACTTGACTCACTTCTCCACGTAGATTGATTTCATGCAGTGTCCTCTTTGAATCTATCACCGTATCCATTTTCTGATGTCCTAAAACATATTAAATTTGCATTTCTGTTCTGACTGAAACATTCCATCTATAATTCTTAAATTTTATTTTTTCAACAATTTAATCCATTTATTTCACAATATTCATGTCTTATCAGTGACTCAATTTCAAATTCAAGAATTATCCTTGATTTTACAGCTTTTCCTAACTCCCGGCCAAATTAGCCTTGTCATAGTTCTAAAACACATCACAGTTCCACAAATTACTTCTATCTCTACTGCCAGGACAGTATTGAAAGGCAAATGATCTCTCAGCAGGCAGTAGTAAATTAGTCTTTTGTCTGGACATTCTGAATCTACCATGGCTCCTGTAATCTATTCTGCACTAAAATGACAAGAATCCTGTTTTTAATGTCCGTCATATGGTATCATTCTTCTGTTTACTAGTTTCCAATCACAATAAAATGCAAAGCACAACTTAATGTGCATCATTTGTTTGATTCCATGCCTTCCTCCCTCACAGTTTCTCCCACAAACCTCCCTAAACTTCAGACACACCCATTCAGACTAAATGCACCCACCTTCTTTTGTATCGTAGATGTCTGTGCTGTTTTCTGGATCTAAAGTCCCATGAGCCTTTGCCATGTATTACAGCACTCTGTCCATTTCCTCTGTATTGCCTTTAATTTTCAGAGCTTAATTCTTGTGAAACTAATTTACATACATAAAAATGTGAAAATAGGGGCTAGCGAGATGAATCTTCATGAAAACAACAGTTCTCCAGTGCCTACCTGGTAGCTCTCAGCTTTCTGTAGTTCTAGTCCTAGAGGATCCAATACCATCTTCTGGCCTATGTGGACACTTCACACACATGGGACACAGACATGTATACAGGCAACACAACTATATACGTAAAGAGAAATAAGTAAAGAAAAATGTAAAAACCATTAAAATGTAAGTTTAGAGGGTATAGAGAACCCACCACTGCTAATATTTATTACTAGATTTTACTTACGCTTTCATGTAGCTAGTTGATCAATCAATATCTTCTCAATAAATACTTGTATGGATTCATAATATGAACTGTTGGGCATGGCAATCAAAGAAGAATCATCAAGATATATTTTAATACTCAATTTTCTATAAAAATTAGTTACATAATTGTTAATCCTACTATTACTGTCCACTTATTTTTGTTCTACTTCTCATTCTATTTGGTATTTTGACATGCTAAGTATTATTTTCATTATGATATTTTATTGCTTATTAAATGATTTTATTGGGTCTTCTGCAACATTGTTTTCAGTAGCATTTACCAATGGATAGAATTTTAACAAGATACATCATCTTCTAGGTTGAGAATAAAATTGCCTAGGCTAAGTTTGGCCTGTATAGATTTGTTTAAAATCTAAGATGAGTGACCACATATTATTTTACCTTTTTGAGTTCTTAAACATGAATTTTTACCAAATAATCTTATATTTAACAAATATATGAAACCCATCGTTGAAATTTTAGGAAAATAACTTATCAAAATGTAAATTAACATACACATAAAAAATAAATATAAAATATATATTCAGATTTCACTGTATGTATCTGTGTGTTTCCATGTAAATAAGTAATTCCATTTCAGTCTTGGTAAATATATGAATTTTATGATTTTTTTTAAAACTCAGAATCCCAACATTTGAATATTTAGCTCTATTGTCTCAAAGTGAGGACAAATCATTGGAATCAACTGGACATTTTCACCTGTTTGATTCAGTTGAACCTGTTTTCCAAACAGATGGAGATTCAGTGAATTCACCCAACAGTAGGATGCCTGATGTTCCAGGCTCAGTGCCAGGCAATGAGAATCCTGGGGATGAAGGAAGCATATGCCCAGCCTTGGGACCATTTACAATTTCCCAAATGAGGTTGCCATGGCAAAAGATGTGTGCACTTTCACTGCTTCATGAAGACTATTCAAGGTTCAGACATAAGACAGAAAAAAGATTCAGGTGAATTTGGTCTGTCTGTGGGGAGGGGAATAGTATTCTGAAGACTGTGACACCTTGAAATTTACATTATGATGCCATGGTGTTAGTGAGACTGTAATTTGCCAAAGAATGGGAGAAAATAAAAAAAAAAGGTTTGCTCTCATGGGGAGGGAGAAGGGGGCTGTATTACCTTTCTGTTATTCAGAGAGTCGCAATTGTTTCAAGCCACACTATCTTTCACAAACTTATTGAGGATTCCCCATGTGTCTCCACCATGTGATTGCAAAGGAGGGCTCAGACCTTTGATTTCCTCTTTGCTGACTGTCTCCCACTTCGGCATTGCTAATAGAACATTATCTGAGGGAAGCTGCAAGGCTCTAGAACTGAAAAAAATTCCCCTTCCAGTCGCCTTCCTGTCTGGTATCATGTGGCCTTCCTGTGTATTTCATGCTGTGTGGTAGCATCATCAAGTAACCCCATTCTCCATTTGCTCCCTCTGCTGTCTGCCATCAGACCAGTCTCTCTGATTTCGATAACTGGGGCTCTCTTTTAAATATCCAATTTTTACTATTTTTCCTCCATGATCCTTAGCTCTTGTGATAGTAGCCTAAGCATACTACCTTCTGGCATGTACCCCGGCATTTTACTTTGGGCCTTTAGTCTTAGGTAATAGTTCTTTATTTTTAATCCATTCTAGCTGAATAGCTGCTATCTGAATGTTATCAAAAGTGTTGTACTAATTCATATTTTCTTTCAGTTTCAGGTGGATAATGGTTAAGGCCTTAACCAGTGGGTCCCCAATCCATTTAAGTCCCCAGATTTGGCAATTCTCAGAAACATATAAATGATAGACAGTAAGTGGTGAGTGAAAATATTAACAAAAATGAGGAAAATGGTCATGAAGATATGATGCAGTTATCGAGTCCATTTAGTGCCTGTTTTGCATCCAAAATAGATAGAAACAAAATGATTATTTATAGGGAAGTTAAAGAGAAAATGGCAAAAATTTATGTGCTGGAAATGGGGGAGTAATCTTGGCATATGGTCCGTAGGAACTGGGCACAGATTTTGACCAGCTGAAGGCAATGGAAGCAGATGAGTGAAAAATAAAATATCATTTCAGAAAGATTTTTTTTATGAAAATGGTTTCAGAATATTTTTTAAAGAAACAAAGTGCCAGTAGAATCACTCTTGCTAAGCCAGTTGCATAAACTTAAAACCTAGAGTGAATTTCATAGAAGCTTTGGGTAATAATTCTTGCAGATCTATGACTGTCCACAGAGTAATTGTATTTTCATCTTTAGGAGTGCATTGTTTGGATACTGATTGTGTTCCTTCCTAGGGAAACTCACTTCTTTAGTATCTTTCATCTGCCTCCCAAAAAGAAAAAGATGATAATTATATGATCAAGAGGTAGAGAGAATAAAATATCTCTTCCTTTGAGAGCCCAAACTGTAGTAAGAGACAGTATTAAATTTAATATTAATAAACTTGGTCACGTCCTAAAGGCAGTTCATAGTGATAATAGCATCGGAGGCAAGGGTCTAGGGCAACAGGGGGCACACGGTAATCAGCTGCTTTCATCCTTCAAAAGATGCCCATTTTCCTGAAGATCAATAAATCTGAGAATAATTCTTTTAAGTTCTATAGCTCACTTTAGAAACTCCATTTCTCAGACTGTTTAGCATTCATTGAGAGAAGAAGGAACTAATATAAAAGACCTCATTCTGTCAACAAGTTAGTCAAGTTCGTCCATGGCAGTGCTCAGTACAAGAACTCATCCTGCCCACTATTTAGTTGAAGTCGTGGAAGAAGGTGCTTAGAGAAAGACTTCACCCTGTCTGATAGTTAAGGTCACCAAAAACAGTGCTAACTGCAAGACCTCATCTTGTGGGATACTTACTCGAGGTCATGAAAGACAGTGCTGAGTACCAGAACTCACCCTCCCTGCTAGATAGTTGAGGTCTCTGATGACAGTGCTGAGTGCAAACAGAGCTCCATGGTGCTATGGGATGTCAAATTGCTCAGATTGGTCAATAAATAAAACACTGATTGGCCAGTGGCCAGTCAGAAAGTATAGGCGGGACTAACAGAGAGGAGAATTGAGAGAATTCTGGGAAGTGGAAGGCGGAGGAGGGAGACACTGCCAGCCACCACCATGACAAGCAGCTTGTGAAGATGCCGGTAAGTCACGAGCCACGTGGCAAGGTATAGATTTATAGAAATGGATTAATTAAAGATGTAAGAACTAATAGCTAGAAGCCTGAGCCATTAGGCCAAACAGTTTAAACAATATAAGTCTCTGTGTTTACTTGGTTGGGTCTGAGCAGCTGTGGGACTGGCGAGTGACAGAGACTTATCCTGACTGTGGGCCAGGCAGGAAAACTCTAGCTACACCATGGAGCACCTCCTAGGTTTGCATATTCCATAACTACTCCTGCAAAGGGCATCTCTTCTCCCTCTGCTTCTATACAGGAAAAAAATCAAGGAACATGGAAAAGTAGGCAGTTTTCGACAACACAAGAAACCAGCATTTATAACTGGAAAGAAAATGGTCTATCTACTTAGCTGACAGAGAAAAGGTGATGATGTGGTTGCTATTCTATGAAAGACTGATTGTAATCAATTTCTATGGTTTTCTGACTTATAGGGAACTGTGTGGCCACAACACTTTTATATTCCAATATTCCTTTCCCTTTAGCTCAAGTCTCAGGAGCCAACAACTTAGACCACATAACAAGGTCCTGAGTGGAGTCTGAAGTTGTAGTCCCTGGATACTTGTTGCTATTACAAGGTAAGTCTGTCAGTTTTATAAAATGTATTGTATTGAATAAATTTCGAGGTTTTATATGCACATGTGGCTTAAAGCTACGTATTAAATAGCACAGATAAGAACTATTTGCATCCTTCTCGGAAAGTCACATTAGACAACAAAGACTTGAGGCTATCAACCCAATAATTTTCCTACAATATTTCTTCCTCCATATTTCACCCCTAAAATAAAGTGTAATAAAAACATTGCTTTTTAACATATTCTTATTTTAGTAGCCATGGTAGTGAGGCTGTGAGAGAGACTGGAGTTTAATTAATATTCATGTGAAGCATATTCAAAACACTATAGCTATAAATTATTCTATGGAGTGGCAGGCAGGCAGAGTATTCTCAAAATCCCAAATAGAAGACATGAGAATCTTTTGCACAGATTTACCTCATGAAGTAGTATTGCCAAAAAACATTGAGTAAAAGTGGTTTATATTTCTGTATATATGACGTTAATTCAGATTGAAAAGAACCAACAGAATGAGCCACAGTGACCATTAAACCTGCATTATTGAATATCAATATTCATTATCACAGACTTTAGAACAAAATAATAGTGTATTTAGTCACAGGAACACTATACTCAAAATCCACTTGACTCTAGCTGAAAAAAAGACATATCAGTTCTGTGAGGTCGGTGATTTTTTTCCATCTATCTTTATATGTCTAGGCGTTCTGGAATATATACATTGGGCTGCAGTTAAATAGAACATGCTCCTAAGAAAGAGATAATAGTTTCAATAGTGACATTACATATGGTTTACATTTTTCTTACTCGTTTTTGTCACTATGATTCCTTCCCTCTCACTTCCCTTCCCATACTACTTCAGCTCGCTCTATCTCTATGAAAAATTTTATTCAAATTACGACACTAATTTTAAAACAGAAGAAACTATAGATAGAAAAATGTTGATTTTTAGTTGTTTTTGTCATCTTTATCACAGACCAAGGGAGGCAACATCTCCATGTTATTCACAAGCGCAGATAAAACCCATTTCACTTGTCTTCTGTTGCCATGGTTACAAGCTTTCCTCTTTGAACAGGTCAATACACGCTTTTGGGTTGAGCCAAGGTCCTGTGTAATTCATCTCAGCATTGCACAAACAGACAAAAATGGGCTCTTGTCTCTCTCACATAAGTCACACTAAATCCTTGGAAGAACAATCAGCTTTGCTTTCTATAATGTATTATTCTTATCCATAGTCCCTTGCTTGCTATTTTAGGACATGTTAAAAGAAGAGACAAACTGTGGTGATTCAGCTACTTCAACAGTTCTGTTCTCCATAAATATTCTAAGCTGGCTATTTTGCTAATGATACTCTGCTTATTTGTTTTCAGGATGTTCAGTAAAACTGGTATATCACTAAACTGCACTTAAAAAATACAATGAATTTTGATAGCAAGAGTCAATGGAAGCTTTGAGATAATTTCTGACCGATGTTTCTCATTGTATACCATCTATAGGTATGTGCTGGCTTCTGTTTTATCCAGTAGGAGAAAAATGGAAACCGTATTATATTCACTGATAGTGAGTCAGTTGGAGTTCTGCTTCTTTGAAGACAAAAGGGTTTGAACTAATTTATACAAGGGGAGTGAGTCCTTGCAGTGAAAAACGGGAGTGAGATTTTCAATTGTGTGGGAGAAGAGATTAAGCTTTATACAAACGCACATCCATGTATTCAAGAAGATTTTGTTCATCAGAGGTTCATACCTGTATCCTTTTGTACAGGATAGAGACTAAATAAGTAACAAAAAATGACAAGAGGGAGAGAAATGCACTCTGGCAACTTGTAGCGTTTGATTCATTTAAAAGTTTCTGAGTGATGATTTTAAAATTCATAGTTATAAAAATTTCAGTAACATGACCAATGTGTTAGTCCATTTTCCATTGTTATAGTGAAATACACAATGCTGAGAAATATACAAAAGGAAGAAACTTGACTACACTTCACATGATTCTAGAAGTCCATGAACATGGATGGCTGTAGGCAGAGTTTTCCTGTCCTATAGCCACTCTGAAATAATTTACTCAGAAGCTTAATATTATTTACAAATACTCTGTCAATAGCTCAGGCCTATTACTAACTAGCTCTTATATTTATATTAACCCATATTTATTATCTATGTTTTGCCACATGGCTTGGTACCTTTTCTCAGCATGGCATGCCCATCTTTGTGTCTCCTCGAGACTCTCTTGACTCTGCCCTTTTTCATCCCAGCATTCTTCATTTGATCGCCCTGTCTATACTTCCTTCCTGGCCAATCAGCATTTCATTAAACTTATTCAAGTGACAAATCTTTACAGTATACAAGAGGATTATTCTACAGCATTTCCCCTTTTTGTCTAATTAAAAAGGGTTTTAATTTTAACATAGTAAAATTATAAATAACAAAAGCAGTTATTAAGTAAGAATTACAGTTATAATATCCCATCTATTTGTATTTGGCAAAATTAGAGAAAATACCCTATAATCTATCTTATCTTAGTGAGTCTAAAGTTTTACATTTAATTTATTTTTTAATCATAACTAAGGAAAGCTGTAATTATGACCATCTACCATCTAGTCTTCAACTCCATTAAAGACCCCAGAAGGGTGATATGTTATCCATTGACAGAGACTTCTGGATGCCTGGACAGTTACCCTATGTTCTTCTGTAACACTGGGGCATCCAACTTTGACCTAAAGGCCTAGTATATTTGACAGACATTTCTGAGAAGCAGGGAATTTTTGAAGGACTGTCCTATCTTGTTTTGGCAAAGCTTGGCAGTTGCCTGTTTTGAATCCTGCTGGTCCCATTTGGACAGTATATTGTCAGCTATTGAGGCAAGGGCAGTTTTTTTTTCCCAAATGATTAGCTTTTGTCATAAAGAACACAAAGTCCATGCAGAGGTTCTTTGATGTCCATAATCTTCTCTGAAGTAAATTGGAGCAGATGTGTCTCACTGTCATGAAAGCCTTAGGTTATTAAACATATAAAATATGAAATTCTGTGTGTCTTTGAAGTGTTTGAAGATCATCTATCTATCTAAATATATCTGTACATGACCTGAAAACATATCTAATATGACTATATGTTTGACTATTATAGATGGCTATTAATCTGTATTTCTTAATTATACACTGCATTTTCAAATGAGTTGCATAAGCACAGCACCCCAAACAAGAATAGAAATATACATATAGTATAGCAAAAATAACTTTAAATTTGTATCAATAAACCAAAATCCATACCAATATAAAATATTTTGAGATTAATAGCTGTTTTGTGGATTAAAGTAGATTCAATAATCTACCCTTTTATCTCATCATTTTTATATCCTCCCTTTTTCTTTACAGAAAGAGATCTTTGAATTTAACTCTTTTTTTTTAACCAATGACCAATAGCAACTTGTAACCAACATTCCTTAAATGATAATAAATATTCATAACCAATATTTTGGGAATGTGGGTGTCATATTTTTTTCTAGATTGCTTCCTGTTGTCTGGGGGCACTGGGATCTTTGGGGGAACCTTGAGAAAATCAGGATAATTGTTAAGTCTTGGCTGAAGTATTCTATGAGGCTGGATCATCTCAGTCAGCATCTTTGAAGCTGTTTTGGATGTTAGATCACCTGAGCCATCCGTTTTTATTTGTGTCTTATCCTCTTGTTCTGAAAATACATAAACTTTTAAAGGTAACATGCATATCTCTATTAATACAAGTATACACTGTACACAAGTCAGTCAAAGATGAACTTTTTTTTTTGTTTGAGCAGGTAATATATATATATATCATGTGTCCTGTAGTTCTTCTAGGTTTATTTCTTTATGTCCGTAGCCAGGATTTCGAGGGTGCCTTCCTTGATCAAACCTGATCATCTTTAACTTTAAATAAATCCATAGCCTTTTATTTTCTGTGGATATAAAAGCATAACCTCTCTCCCAAAGTGGCATATCTTTTGACTCCCATTTTGAAGTCAAGACATTTAAAAATATGTATGTTGGTTTAATCCAGCAGTTTTCATAATCCAATGTGCCTTAACAGCTGTTGTCTCTTTATTAGCAATCAGAAAAATCTAAAGACAACACAATAACATACAGACTCCATTTTCTGTGTGTATTTTCCATCTTTACATGGTTTTATTTCTTTTACATTACTTTATTCCCTTTTAGGAACTTTTTATTATTTTAAAACTATATATTTCTTTTTAATTATTGTTTATACTTTCTCTTTGCTCTCCCAATCCTATGTATATTTTTAAACACGTTGCAAACAGTTTTTTTCCATCTGAATCTTTCTCTACTGTGTATCTGTAACCTTTTCTGTCTGCATGAACAAAATTGCCAACCTGCCACACAGTTTGCTGGTGGAGCTTGCACTGGTAGCTTAAGCCTATAGGCAGTGGCTGAGAAATGCCTCTCTGTATGGTGGCCTGGGTGAGACTGTGGGAGCCTAACAAATGGCTTAGCTCACAATGAGCTGTCAGCTGTCAGCTATACTGTGGCCTGCATGAGAGATATGAGAATAGGAAGCCAAGTTTGGCTCCTTTTTTTGTGTAGTTAGAAACCTTTTAAAGTTTTCTCAGGTTTTATGTGTATCTTTGTTGCCAGACACTTGTCACCATTTGTAGGAGGAATTTTCCTGTCCATTGGCTGTTCTCAAATAATCACTCAGAGGCTTAATATTAATTGCAAATGATTGGCCAATAGCTCAGGCTTATTACTAACTAGCTCACACATTTAAATTAACTCATATTTCCTATCTATACACTGCCACATGGCTTGGTACCTTTTCTCGGCACAATATGCCCATCTTGCTTCTCTGAGTCTCCTCATGACTCTCCTGACTCTGCCCTTCTTCATCCCACCATCCTTAGTTTGGTAGCCCCGCCTATACTTCCTGCCTAGCTACTGGCCAATCCAGTGTTTTATTAAACCAATTCGAGTGACAAATCTTTACAGTGTACAAGAGAATTTTTCCACAGCAGATGGTGCAGGATTCTGCTTAACTCTAGAGTATTTCATGATGAGAATACATATGCAAAATGTTGGACCGCAATAAAGGAAGCCAGTGGAATTCAGGGGCCAAGTTTGATTTCTTTTCTTTTAATAGTACCCCGGTCTTCTAAAACCAATCTCATTCTAGTCAGTCTCTGAAATTATTATTAGCCTCTTCCAAGGGCAGTCATCTCAAAAGGCTTTCTTAAATATTCTGCCAGCTTAACTCATACTCAGGACCAAGCCTCTGGCAAAGGAATGAATCCTCATAGAACACACTCAGAGATCCAAACCGTAACACTGATACACCTCCGCATTGCTATGGTACTCTTGTGTCATGCCTACTTTCATGGAATGCCAACTCCCTTCTCCATTTTGGAGCCCTTATAAGGTAAGATGAAATAAGAGACAAACATATTATTAAGAAGTTTTGTTGATGTAAAAATTTGATATTTGTCTGGGTAAAAATAAGTGTTAACAGTAGCATTGTTTCAATGGACATACTATAATGAAATTGTTAATTATTATAGTTTGTGGATGTGAATTTTTCAGCTTTTCATGATTAGCACTTCTGGCATAAAAACAGTGCTAATAACTGATAAGCAGTCTGTTTCTTTCCATTATCTTAATTTGTCTTCCTGGCTTAGTTTGTAACTCTCAAGCACTCTTCAGTTACTAGGCACTGGGCTCTTTTAAATTAACAGACAGAATCTCACTATGTAGTATTAGAAGTTTTGTGGCCAGAATATTAGAAAAGAGAATTGATCTCCAAGTTATTCTTGTTAATGTTTTTTCTCTGGTCCCAAGAAAACATGTTAGATATCAGAACCCTGAAAACACAATCATGAAATGCATCCAGTGAGAGAAACAAAAACAAACTTTAATTTAGGCCTTGATTTGAATCCCGTAAATCATTTAGAAGTTATATGTTTAGAGAGACAGATTCCACTAAGAAACTTAAAGTTCAGGGATGATATGCAGAGTCTACGCCACAAGTCAAGCCATCCTCCTAATACATCTGTAAAGACTTACATTTATACACACAGCATACTACTACATGAGTGATGCCCACCCTGCCTGTAAATCTGAGTCACTTGTGGGTCTTAGTTTTAAGTAGAAATTTCAATTTCTATTCAAAAATCTGCTGACTAAAGAACATCAGTGCGCCGGGCGGTGGTGCCTTTAATCCCAGCACTCGGGAGGCAAGAGGCAGGCGGAGCTCTGTGAGTTCAAGGCCAGCCTGGTCTACAGAGCGAGATCCAGGAAAGGTGCAAAGCTACACAGAGAAAACCTGTCTCGAAAAACCAAAAAAAAAAAAAAAAAAAAAAAGAACATCAGTGCTGGACCATGTACAACTGCAAAACAAGTAGTGAGCTGGAGCTGGCCAGATTTCTATCCTCTCCACTGTCCCTTGAATACTACCATGTTTTTCTGTACATTAATCAACTGTATCTCCTCAGCTAACTACTACTTGAGATGATTTTGTGTAGATAGTAACTTGAATGAGAACAAAATGCTTCACAGAGTATGTTTGGTCAAATTCTACTTCTACCTCTTAGAGTGCAGATAACCCTGAAAATACTGTTTCTTCAGTCTTTAGTTGCCTCATCTGAAAAATGTGAGCGTTACCCTGTAATGTTCTAAATACCACCATAGGAAATACAATTTTGAGATGAATTTAGAGTAGAAGGATGGTGATCAGTATTTCTATTTTTAATTTACTTTTTCTTTTTCATACAAAGATTCAAGGTGCCGAGAGAGGTAATAGTCCATGCTTTTATTTATGATAACAACCTAATTATATTTATGTTATTGGATCAGTGTATCAATCACTCAAATGTATATATGTATATGCATGTATAAGAGTATGAATTTATATTGGTACATATATTATATATGGATATTTCAATCTGTTTTCTTTCTATGTTTAAATGTAGATTTCCCACGGAGTCAAAGAATTCTGTTGCTATAATGATATTAAAAAAATAGAGGAATTCCCTAAAAAATTTTCACTAGATACAGTTTAGTGAAGTGTTTTAACTTATCACAACCTTTGGAAATGGATAGTCTCCCACTGTTGTTCTTTACTTCCAAAACTTGTTTTTCTAACCCCATAGTGCTTAACATTGCACTTATTTTGAAACAACCTTTTTGAGTTATAAGTGAGACCCAATACTAAACATATATAAAATATAAAACTTATATATAAAACTTATATATATAGATACAGTACTATTTCTGTCACATAAATAGAATATAAATATGAATTTCCAGAATGCACTGTTTTAGGATATTATCTTTTCTCTGTGGATATAAATCAGATAAATGTTAATTTGCTCTACTAAAATGTATTTTAAGTGATGCATTTCCTGATTTAGTTCATATAAAATAATTTAACAATTTCAAATATATGATGTTTCATCAAAGAAAGTTTCAACCCTGGTGAGTTACTTTTATGCTACCACTACCAAAATACATGGCAGAGAAGAGGATAATGTATTTGGATTCACAGTTTTAGGACATCAAGGCTTGACTTTGTTTACGGTGGTCGGAGTATGTGACAGAAACTCCTCACGTGGAAATGAACAAGAAGACAGAGACAAATGGTGGAACCACGTGTGAACATTATTACCAAAGACGTCCCTTCAGTGAACAATTTTTACCAGCCAGACCCCACTGCTAAAAGGGTCCATACTCTTCTCAAACAGCAAGCATTCAACACATGAGCCTCTTACGCATATTTAACATTCATAGAATTCTATTAGAAGCCCATGTTGATGTTTTTTGTGAATGCTAAGGAATGTGTGGTTTCAGATTCTAGCTACTCCATATTCAAACACAAATTCCACTGTCACTGAGATGTGAAGGGAGACCCATGCAATCTGTGCAGAGTGGGAATGTGTATAGATTGTGCTTGTTCCACATATTTTTTTGCTCATAATTTCTTCAGAGTATCTTTGGGTTTCCTTTTCTTGCTTGAACCCTAGCAGATAGACTTGAATCTCACTTTCTTAAAGGTTTCTCCTTCTAGAAAATTTTTCCTCCTGATATCTTCATAGCATTTCAATATCTCACTATGTTCAGGCCTCTCACATCTAAAACAGACAGCCTTCAGAAAGCTTAAAGATCCCAAGCTTTTGCATTCCATGATGTTCTCCATGCTGGACTCATTGTCACATTTTACATGTTAGTTGTTACCACTTGATATTCTATATTTATTTTTGTTTGCTTCGTGTTCATTTCCCGCTCAATCTACCAGCATGTAAGCTTCCTAAGGAGCTTCAGTGTACATTGACTTACAGTAGACACAGTAAATACTCAAGACTGATTAACTATGATCAATATGCAGTTTAGTTCATATCCTTCATTCCGCTCCAATATCTACCCAGGACAGTATAGTTTTTGAGGAAAGGAGAAATTCTTTGTTTGTAATTGAGCAACATGGTCTGCTTAGTATTGAACAGTTGGATTTTGTGCTTTGGAGAATGGAATGCCTAATGCAAAATGACATATGCACACTATGGAGATGGCTCAGCAGTTTAAGACACTTGACATTGAGCCTGACATGTTGTTTGATCTCTGTTATGTACAAAGTGGAAGGAGAGATCTGATTCTTTCAAGTTATCCTCTGACTGTACACGCACACTATGGAAAGTATGTCTCTACAACCATAGAAATACACAGTCGTGCCCATAAGCACTAAATAAATAAATATAATAAAATTAAGAATGGCACAAGCTTACTATATGTTGGATATTATCTAACTTGTGGCATAATTGCTTCAAGATATTTTCTAGGAATTATTTATCACTATGTTGGAAATGTTACTATTTTAACACTGGGACACTGAGTTCCATAAAGGTAGAAAACAAAGTTTAAAGTCAGAGTGGCTTGGATCAACGTTATAATCCAGCACTGGCCATGAGACCTTAGATATGTCTTAACTTTTCTAAAAAGTAAAAATTTTCTAAAAAAAAAAATAAGGTAAAATATTTGTCATAACAACATATAAGACACAGGCATCAGTGTGATGAGAATGCAAAGAAAGCCCTTGATACCAGAAATATATTCATTGTTAATTGTCAGATCTATGTTAATAATTTATGAATTTATTTTATATATGTAATTAAATCTAGTAAGCTTGCATGTAAGGAATTATTCCTTCTACATCCTGAAATGAGGTTTCAGTTCTTTCTCTGGTTAATTTTAATGTAAGTGAAGGCATAAGCAAAATAGATTTGGGTTTAAATCTCTTATTGATTTCCCCTGTAAAATTCACTGATTAATCAATCATACTCAACTGACATAGTAAATTTCCCCTCATATTTCTTACATAGAAACCTGATTTTTATCTGAGCTCTTAGTTCTAGTTATTGATCTCCCTGTCTCTTCTGTAACATATTGATTAATGTCTTGGCTTTTGTTATTTTAATATCAGCTGGAGGTCTATTCATATATCTCTGTTTCTAAAATATCTGTTGTTTAATGACATTTAAAAGTAATATATTGGCTTATAATTTAATTAGCTATATAATAAATTGAAAATGATATATTACTTTATTAAAGCTTCTAAATTAAAATAGTAAATATTAATGTAATCAAGCTAATTTTATGCGTCAGAGAAAAATTATAGTTTTATTTCCTTTGTAGATGTTAATTTTTGTAGGAGTTATTCCAAAATATTTTATCTACTCACATCTGCATATTTTATCCACTTACTTATGTTATATAATTGGAAATATGACATTTTCTTATAACTTTTCATTGGTTATTATTTGTTCATGAACATACATGCAAAATACAATACATATCACAGTTGATAACACACTTGCATATTTTGGAATACTAATTTCAATATATTAATTTATTAACTACCTAATTCATATGACTAAGAATAGAATAAAACAATTTTATTAATTTACAACATTCAGGAAAGGTCTATCGCAGTTAAAAAAATCTTTGGGAAATTATTTATATTCAAAACAAACTTTCAGTTAATAGGTGAGTTAATTATGAATCAAAAATACTTTGGAGGCTAGAGAGATGACTCAGTGGTTAAGAGTATTTGCTGTTCTTGCAGAGGACCTGTGTTCAATTTCCTGTATCCACGTGATTGCTCACAGTCATCCATAACTCCAGTTCCTGGGAATCTGACCTACTCTTCTGTTGTCTGTAGGCACCAGACACACCTGTGGTACACATACATACATGTAGGCAAATTTTGCATACATACAAAATAGAAACAAGTAAGTCTCAAAGAAAACCTTGTTCAACCCAAGATAAATGAGGGGAAGAATCTTGTAACATTGCAAATATAAGTTGTGGACAAATTTGAAGTAGAGCTGGTATTTTAATTAACTAACTAACTAACTAACTAACTAACTAACTAACTAACTAACTAATTTAGAACATGGTTTCACTATGTACTCCTGGCTGTCCTGGAATTTCTTATATAGATCAGGATTACCTCAAACTGAATCTAAAATTTTCGGGCAGAAACTATGCAGATGAGAGAGTCCTCAATTTTTCAAATTTTTATTATGTTGGAAGAAAATAATTTTATTTTGTTTTTGTTTTGTTTGTTGTGATGTTGTGATGAAGGTTCTTAACATGTTTTTTTTCCCTGCAATTCGATACATGCGTTTCCAATCCACCCTCTCCCTACTTAAACTCTTCCCATGTCATATATATATATATGTATATATTTGTCAATATGAGAGGTGCCAGGTGATGCAGAAGTACGATAATTCAAGCAAACTTAAAGAGTTGAGTGTGAGTGTGCTGGTACGTTGCTTGTAATCCTAACACATAGGAGGCTGAGGAGGAGAATCTGAGGCTAAAGAGAAATCTGGGCTATACAGCCAAACCTCCTCCTCTATAACAACAAACAGTTTGAATAACATAATCTAACAACTTGTCTTATGAGGTCATTAATATATCTTCTGATTTAATCCAGTTGGGGACAGAAAATCTCCTGGAAATAGACTTTATTTAGAAGGTTGCATAATGCATTCAAAGATATTTACCATAGTGTGGCTTTTCCATTAGAAAGCTCTGAGGAAAAGTCATATGAAAGTAATTTATTAAGAAGAACTCCAAGGAAAACCAAGAAGGGAGTATGGAAGTAGAACCAGTATTAGAAAGGGGCCAAAGAAGAGCATGGTTTCCAGCAGAATCTCACGTCAAATAAAGATTTCCGTGAAACTTCACTTGAAAGTCTCATGCTACAGTTGTCCAGATCAGTCAAGGAAATCTCACCTTCTCAGCTCCATAAAGCTCTCATGATCTAACTAAAAAATCAGCAGGAGAGATGGAAGGGGAGCAGGAAGGGTACACATTTGCAGTTACAAGGCCTCTTTGTTCTCACTGGAAATGCTTCCCAAGGACAGCGAAATGAACATGGCAGTCGTTGAATATGAAAACCACTAGATGGAATACGTTAGAGGAGGCAAAGCACAAATTCAAAGGGTAACATACTGATTATAAGACCACACAGAAGGCAGTAGACTGAGGAGAAATTGCATGGGTTCAGGCTCTATGAGAGAAAGGGAGAATTAGGTTTTTAGTGCTTAAAAATTGCCATATACATGATCTGGTTTGCTTTTTTATATTTTTCAAAAGATATCTAGGAAACTTTAACTTTAATCTTGGGATTATAACAAAAATACAATCATAAAATTATGTATCTACATGTGTATAAAGGTTCCTTGGTAGTCTTTAAAATAATTATGGGGAAATAGGGAAATGTAACCACACAAATTGCTAAACTGAGAAAGCCACATCCATGCACAGTCAATATGATGTACCTATTTATCAAAACAAATATAGAATGTCAGGTTTGGACATAGAGTGATAATAACTATACATGCAGAAGTTCATGCAAAACTTTCAGGAAAGATATATGTGAGTTTTATTATATATATTAATATATTTTTGTTTTTATATTTCTTATTACTTATCATTATTTTCTAAAAAAGTCATTGTTCTTATTGAAAATAATCTGAAGAAAATATTCTGTAAACAAAGAACTACTAATATAAATGCTGCCCTTGAATTTAGGCCAATCCAAAGGAAAGTGGGAGCCACCACAGGCCACAGAGCCTTCTTGAAATCTAGAAGGAGAAATGAGCATTAACTAAAACATCTGTGTTTAATTTAATACTAAGCATCAATACAACTTAAAGGAAGGGTATATGAAAAAGCCATGTGGAAATTTACTATCTTAGAACCTAATTCAACAATGTAATTGGGTGGAATAGTAGACCATGTGTAATATGAAAGGAAAGTGGGTGTGGAACACTGGAGATTAAAGGTTTAAGCAGGGACAGGGTTAGAGGATGGAAGAGAGGAAGGGATGGTAATGGTAAGTTACGTAGTAATGCAGCTGATTTGAATTATCCCTGGTCATTGTAAGCTACCCCACACCTATACTCCCGTAAGTAACTTTAATTAAAGATACTTGTTGGTTGACCACATTGAACATTGGTACAGTCAATACTTTGGTCTGTTGTAAGCTCCTGGTAACCAGAAGTGTGTGTGTGTGTGTGTATGTGTGTGTGTGTGTGTGTTGTGTTTTCCCAGGAAATGTCTGTCATACAATACTTTCTAAATTCACTTATTTTATATACCTGGGCTTCCTAAACATTCCTTGGTTAGAGAAGCTTTATTTTGCAGTGGGCCGCTGTCAATGAAGAAACTCATAAGCAGTCCAATGAGAATAAATGAATAAGTTCTCAGCTCTAAATGGCATGTCCTTATCATCCCTCCTTCTGCTTCTAGAGCTCAGTGAACATTACAGAAGCTGAAAGGAGAGAGCTGGAGGATGGGGAGAGGCACAATGGAATGGTCTTGTGGATGTGATATAGTCGTCATACTCACAATAGCTGTAATTACCTGCAAATAAGACCTGCACAAGAACAAATGAAGAAATATTTGGCATATATGCATGTGTATTATATATGTAATCAAATCACACACACATACATACATACACACACACACACCACACACCAAACTCCCTGGAGGGCAAATGATGCTCCCTCTCTGTACAGTCACTACTGTGTTTGGGGGGATCTGGCTTTTTGTGTGCAATGTGTGCTCGTGTGCTTCCCCTGTTGCAGCACATTTTGTGCGCAGTGGACTCCCGTGATTCTTTGCTTGATCAGGAATGGACTCATGAAAGGAGAGCTGGCAGGAGCATGGTCTTGTACAACCCTCCATGGCTGCCTTGAGTTCCACAGTAACAGTCCTATCATGTCCAGAAGACAGTATTTTATGTCGCCCCCCATCTGTCTCTCACAATCTTTCTGCGCTCTTCAACTATGTTTTCCAAACTCTGTCTGGGAGGGGATGATATAGATGTCCCATCTAGGGATGCTGTCCAGTTTGTAGTCTTTACTAGTATATTTCTTTATTAATAGTTTTTTTTACTTTATAAGCTTAATTTTGAAAACCATGCAAATAAAACCACACAAAAAAATTAATCAAACTCAGTCTATACAACTTATTTAAATTCTGTAGAGTCAGAATAGGCATTCAGAACAGAATGTATAATATTGAACAAGGTCACACAATCTTACAAATATTATCCTCTCCTACATGAGGAATCTAGCCAATAATTTATTTACATATGTAAACAAATACGCATGTAGGTGCAATAATGTGAAAAAAAGGGGGGGGATAGAAAGAATAATGTAAGGGGATGAAGGAGGTTTAGATATAGGTAACAGACACCAGACATGAAAGAGGATATATATATATAAATTTAATTGTTTTCTAATTCTGATTCTGTCATGGATTAAAGTTTCTATGAAGTAAACCTTATATTCCTGAGATAACCCTAGCTTTGCATTGAAGCCTCATGTATTCATTTTGTTGCTGGTACCTTGTTATTAAAGCTTGATTTTCAATGTACTATTATAAAACTTGTGGTAGAGAATCACACATACAATATGTAATATTATGTATAGAGTGTTATGTCCCATCACACGTATAAAAACTACCCATTGAAAGAAACACTGGACCGGGAACAAATATCCCAGTAGTAAAGTGAAATAAAAGAAACCCTGATGTTTTCGCTACGCTCCGTCTCAAAGCTAAAGTCCAGGGCATGGCTTCCGATAACCTAGCTAAGGACTGCTTCAGCAGCCCACAAACACAAAGGACATCCTTTGTTAGAGACACGGGATCTTGTAAGTGTTGACCAGCTTCTCGTTTCTGTGAAACGTAAATATCAAGGAACCTAAATATAGGCAAGAAAATGTTAAAACATGCTAAAGTTTACAACTCATAAATAAAAAAAATGGAGTGGTTATGGAAACCTCATTTTTACATTTCAGATAGCTTAAAGTATACTAGCTATTATGTTTTTAAGAGTATAAAGTCTTTGAACGTCAACTTGAAAGATACAGGGCTTCACTTCCTTGAAAATTAATGTAAACTTCTTATTTTACATATTTGGAAAGAATGATTAAGATTTGTGAGTTTCTACATAACAGTTTTTGTGTAATTTTATAAGAATCATTCTTCTAAGCATTTAGCAACTTTACTGTTAGTTGTGTAGTTATTTTCATTTAATTTATTTTTATTTCATTTATTTGTAATAAAGAACAATCTTGTCTTTAGCATCTTATGTGTCTCCAGTTCCCTGAGCTTAATTTAAAATCTGTGCTCCTTAGTTCTCCCAGTATGGTAAAACCAATGTCGAACCTCTTGGGTTTTTGCCATTCTTCCTCCTACCTAGGCCTCTTATGCTATTTTCTTCAGGAATGAATTCATTGGTGGGAAGGCTTTACCTTAATTACTGACCTTGAACTGTGGAATGCATTAGAGAATGGAAGAAAGGCTTATGTGTCTGAAATGCTGCTCAGCTGTCATTTTCTTTAGGATAAATTAATGAGTATGGCTGCTAAGACACCTGGGTTACAGTTCCTGCTTTGCATCCAATGAACGGAGTGACATTGATCCAAGCCCACATGGGACCTCAGTGCCTTCATCTCGAACATTAAAGATTTGCACTAAATTATCTCTAAGATTCTTAAATTTTTAATGGTTTTAATTATCGGCTTCATTCATTTTTTATCTTCCTTTCTTTTGTCTGCCTTATGGGTGTTGACACCTCCTTTTCTATCTAAATAGCATACAAGATAACACATCTAACTCAAATTTACAGTTTTGACTGCTTGGGGAGCAAATAGCAACCAAATATAGAGAATGCTGAAGTCTATCCTACAAGAGCCTCTGTATTATCTATGGGTTTTATTGAGCAAAATATGCTAGCTTATAACTCCATAGCTTGGATTTAAAATTATTTTACTCAACAAGATAAATTTTCCCCAGTTTATAATTAGTTCTTTAACATAAAATTTAAAGTATCAATTTCAAAATTGGGGACTTTGTTTTTATTTTGGATATTCAAGAAAAATGTAATTTTCTCATCAATCAGGCATAAGTTTATGTACTGCTATTAGGTTAGCATTAGCCATGTGTTGATGTTTCCTATCTCTTGGCTCTATTGAATTGCTTATTGTAAGGACTAAGTTTATAGCTGTTTCTTTCGCTTAATGTCTAGAATAATGTCAGTGCAGTCTGGGGAACTGTATATCAAATGTCTGAATGAAGTAAACATCATAGAATCTCATAATGCCACAATCTAGTCATAATTCAAATGTACAATTGACACTTGCGAAAGTAAGTGCTTTTTAGTAATAAGGTATATGTTAGAAATAATACTTAATAAAATTAATAATGTCTTTCCAGGTATTATTCTCAGTTAGCTCAGTGTATATTTACATGTGAATGATCTTTCTCCAAATACTATGAAGTAGATACTATTGTCATCTCCATTTGACAAAGATGAGGCTAAATCTCTTTTTGAAGATTATAGGTATGCAAATTAGATAGCCATCACTGAACTGAGGCTACTAGAGTCTAAACCAGTACATGACATTGCTTATCATTAAGGTTAAATGACCCATACATTAATGAGAAACAGCAGCATAATATTCTTTAATAAGATTGCTCTCGTTGCTTATCGTTACCTACATCCTGCACTGATAGGGCCACTTGATATGATTATACATGTGGATATATATTCTCTCTCCTCTGAAACATTAAGGCACATTCTATGATGTAAGCTTTGCTAAAATACTAAGGTATACGAAATTCAATTTATAAAAAAAAATTGTGTGTGTGTGTGTGGTGTGTGTGTGTGTGTGTGTGTGTGTGTGTGTGTGTGTGTGTATGCTTTTTATATGTGGGTATCTGTTTAGGCCAGAAAAGGATGACAAATTCCCTAGAGCTAGAGTAACAAATAGTTGTGTTCTACCAGACAGACATGGTTGTTGGGAATCAAATTCACTTCCTCTGCAACAGCAACAAGTGCTTTTAACTATTCAGCCATCTCTCTATCCCCTCTGCCGTGTCCATTTATAAAACTTAATGAAAACATAGGGCAGGGACCTGTAGTTGGTAAAGGAAATGATGGTTTCAGAAAGTGGTGGCATTAAAAGTAATTTTTGAAGAAAAACTAGGTAGTTGCTGTGTGTGAGGAATTGTATCTAGAGAAAGCACATAAGAAGACTGGAGAAAAGAAACCACAGTACATCTGGAGATGGCATTTGGAAAGAAGCCACACTATTCAAGACCTTGCTCTTCATTTGGTGACCTATTGTAGAGAATGAACTAGTAGGAGGACATTGGTTTCCTAATTCCATAAAATAAACCAGGTGCTAAATTATTAAAAGAGTAGAGACCTGTGATATAGTATACATGTTTAAGTCGATGCATCACAGATAGTTGAAATGGGGAAGCAAAATTTCACAAAAAGTATCAGATACAGAGTAAACACTTAGTACCAATGTGCCACAGAGGATAAGTAGAAAGGATGTGGTCAGGATGACTCTGTGGTCTCCATAATGATACAGATGTTATGGAGAACAGGCACTGGTACCTATGGAGACCAAAGCAGAGGCTACAAATTTGAGATGTTCACCTTGTTACTTGCTCTACATTATGACTTCATACAAGAAGACTGGGCTGGAGAAATGGATCTAGAAGGGAATCTCTTACTGACCCAGAATAGCTGTCTGAAGGCAAGAAAGGATACTTCATAATGAAGGAAATACTTCACTGTGATTATTCTTGTCTTCTTCTCAGGAAATACTTGAACCATTGAAACTTACTGAAAACACAAAATTCATTTTGCATTTGTAGGTGATGTAGATCAGTACTATTTTAGAAATTAAAACAAAAAATTTAAACTATTTATTAAATCAATTTCAAAATAAATGGATTGTTTATTTACCACATGAAATTAATAATAACTCAAAAATTAAAATGAGGTATATTTTGTAGCTATTTTCAGTAGGACACTAGCTTCTCAGCATTGTTTTGTTTGGAGTTAATGACAGAATGAAGCTTCACACACATTAGTAACGTGGAGAAAGGAGAGGCTGGTGCCTTCTGGGTATTGACTTTTTGTCCCATGCCAAACATGATGGTAACTTCTTAAGGTTCACCTGAAGAAAGAAGGTAAAGCTATAGCAATTGTATTTTTATTCATACCACATTAAAATTATCTGGTTTGCTTTATATGTTGAAACACAGTTACCTGTATTTTGCTTTATCATCATAAACCAATCAATTAAGAAATAGTGGTTCATAGACATACACAGTTTTTTTTAATTGAACAGGATAAAGTGATCGTGTCAGTTCAGTCTTTCAGCACACTCATAGCAATATATAATTTTTTTTTCTGTAAATCTTATTTTCACGCTGGGCGGTGGTGGCGCACACCTTTAATCCCAGCACTCAGGAAGCAGAGGCAGGCGGATCTCTGTGAGTTCAAGGCCATCCTGGTCTCCAAAGCGAGTTCCAGGAAAGGCGCAGAGCTACACAGAGAAACTCTGTCTTGAAAAAAAACAAAAAATAAAATAAAAAATAAAATAAAATAAATCTTATTTTCACTCTAATCTTTGGATATTTTCATTAACTATACACTTTATCAATTATTGTATTTGAAATAAAAGACTCATGTCATTTTTAAAAAATCTTTGCAAGTAACTAAATATGAATTCTCATAGTTTGTCATTTTTTCTTTCAAAGTATGTGTCATTTGGTTAAAAACATTGTCTATTTCAGAATAAATATCAGTTATATATGTGCTTTGTCTTAACACTACTGTGTACTTTGGGACACGACAAAAGGGATGTAGGCCAGCTTCCCATTTCTTCACACACAATGTTAAAGCAACATGAGCTCAGTCCGGAATGAAAGCTGATTCAAATGAGTGTTTCTACCTCATCGAGGGCATGTCATGTAAGCCTTCCCCATCTTAGGAACCAATAAGAAGGAAGGCCACAGCAATGACTGGTTCAGACTGGTTCTTCCATCTTGGCTATTGTTAGTGCTGGAACCTAGATTCACTGCTGTTGTTGCATCTACGGAAAGAAAGGAAGGAAGGAAGGAAGGAAGGAAGGAAGGAAGGAAGGAAGGAAGGAAGAAAGAAAAAGAAAGAAAGAAAGAAAGAAAGAAAGAAAGAAAGAAAGAAAGAAAGAAAGAAAGAAAGAAAGAACTGCTGTGAAAATAAACTGTGGACCTCATGGACTTGCCTTCAACATCCCAGGGGGCTTGTTCTCTGTTGTCAAGTGGTCGATCATCATATGGATAGTAAAGGCGCAGGCTGGCAAGGAATATAAATTCTACATTCAGTTAAAACTCCCTAGCTTTATATCTTAGTAATTATGTCAACCTGTACAAATTTATTAAGCCTAACATTTGAAATGCTGGCAGGGAAGATTCTGTGTGTGGAACACCTATGCCAGTCAGCATCTGACAACTTTTTATGATGAAGAAGTCCCCTAGTTATATATAGGCTTTTGCAGGGGTAATGATTGCCTTTCTAGATAGTAACTATGAAAGCTAGACAACTGCCTTTCCACTTCCTCATCCTTCTTCTAGTCCAACCAAAAGCACTTACTTCATTCTCTGCTAATCAGTGTACTGTGTCGCATTTCCACTGCAGAGCTCTCTCAGAGGACAGACACAGTAAAGCCACAAGGTGGCATGCTTGGAACAGAATTTGAGAATTTAAGTGCTGAGGTGGGTAAAATTCTCAAAAGAAAAGGAAATTCCTGGACCAGAGTTGCTGATGTATACACAGCTCATAGCTTCTGATACTTGGCTATGACAGTCATATCTTAGTCAGTGAGTTTGGTTCATCAATTTGAGATTTGTTTCTGGAAGCTTATTCTTTGTGCCCTCTGCACATTTCCTAGCAGTCCTCTGAGTTACTAAGTATCTGTAAGCAGTTTGCAAGGCTGGTGCTGGCAAAAAAAACATACAGATGAAGAGGATGTAGAATATCTCATATTATTGTAAATTTAAGTGAATAAGAAATGCAAACAATTTTGGGAAAAATTTATTATCAAATAAATTAAAATTGGTACATGTTTAGAATACTAAACTCAAAGACAATCTGTGTGTTCCGTGATTTCTTCAAATTCATCCCAACATATCACCTTGTTTCTTTCAAAGTAAGAGGTCAGGTAGGTTAAAAAAAATTAAGTCATATTTACTAGGGTTCAGTGAATGTGCACCTAGTTATTTCAAGTAGTAAGCATCCATGTGACACTATGTAGGATCTTATAGCTTATAGTATTTCAAAGATTCACAAGACCAGTGGTTCATATTGGAAGTAAAAACAACTGATGACATGAAAGCAGTTGATTCATTTTTCAGTGTATCAAAAAAAAAAGAAAGTTACTCTCCTATTTGATAACAGAACAAAGGTAGGTACAGCTACTGGTGTTGTAAACACAAGGACCTGTGGGCTGTGTGGCACAGGTGGGAGGGAGAACGCAAAAGAACGGGACAAAGGAGGGAAAACTGAAACTCTAGAAATGCGAGGAAGT
>CABHPH010153872.1:3125-15567 GCA_902168325.1 Peromyscus nudipes
ACACACACACACACACACACACACACACACACACACACACACACACGGGAGGCGGGGAGAATTCAGTTAGATAATTTTGCCCTGCACTGTGTATAAGGACACCAAGTCTCACAGATGTTAAATGAAGCCACCGAGGTCACCTGTGTAAATAAAACAATTGAGATTTGAACCCAGGTTGGTCTGACTCTGGGTGGAGACCTCTCACTTGAACCCCCTCTGTAACAGGCCCCCTAAACCTTACTAAGGCCCCTAGCACAACTGACACCATCAGACTCTCCCCCACAGCTTTCTCCAGCCCCCACCCCCATCCTCATGCCCCGAGAGTCTGTAGAGCCACAGACCTTCAGCTGACTACTAAGAAGAAATAGAGAAGAAATTACATGTACTTGGGACACCCTGGTTCAGGGACATTTTCTGGGTGAAGACACTCTCTGATTCTCTGGCCCTTATCAGAAAAATGGGAAGAGTTCTTCCTACCCATGCATTTGCTGTGAGGGTGGAAGGAACTGCCACGGTCCTGCTTCTTGCCTGTGACGAGCCTCCTTGCCATGAGAAAGCTTCTGACACAGTCAGCAGGCCCTGGTCCTGTTTCCGTGCCACAGGCTCCTGGTATAGTCATTTGGGGTCTAGTCCCTAGGTAAGTGACCTGTCCCCTCATGGGTGACATATGGAGGAGAAGAACTGCCCCAAACCCTGAGACTGCCCCAAACCCTGAGTCTGCATGACCAAGGTACCAAAGGAACCCAGAGATGGCCAGTGCAGTCTGTGACCACTGAGTGCTCACAGCTGGGCGGGGACCAAGAAGTGAGTGGCCCCAGACTTGGTCCAGGTCTAGGGATGAAGATTCTGGACACAAAGCCAAACTCTTGGGAAATGGCTTGGAGAGATGATGTCTTAGTTTGCTTTCCAGTTGCTGTGATTAAACACTCTGACCAAAAGTGAGTTGGGGAGGGAGGGGCTTATTTCCGCTTACACTTCCTGGTCACAGGGATGCTGGGGATGCTAGGGCAGGAACTCAAAACAAGCCTGAAGCAGAAACCACAGAGGAAAGCTGTTTGCTGGCTTATTCTCTGGGCCAGGCTCGATTAGCTCTCTTCCATAGCCCAAATCCTCCTGCCTAGGGATGGTGCTGCCAACAGTGAACCAGGCTTTCCCACATCAATCATCAGTCAAGGCCATCTTTCACAGACAAGGTCACAGACATAGGGAAAACTAATCTTGGCAATTCTTCAGTTGAGCTTTCCACTTCCTGGGTGACTTCAGGTTCTATCAAATTAACAATAAAAATTATCTAGGACAGTGAGTGTTCCTGGGGAGAGCAGAACTGCCTATTCAGAGGGACTGCCCTGCTGGAGGCTGGAGCTGGCCAGGTGGGGATGAGAGGAGTCAACAGAAACCCAGATGTGCAGGCTCTGATGTCTGCTTTCTTGATGTCTGCATGCTGTGTGTTCTGTGAATTCATGAGGCAGGGAGGAGACTTCATAAAGTGTGTGGCAGGATCTGGTCTACTTTTCTTCACATAGGTCGTACTTGATCCTCATAATCCACAGTCCCCTAAAACAACCCAAGGGTTAGTATCTCTCTGTGTCTGTTGATGAATAGGGACTGACAGGTGTCCAGTGACCTGGCAGGGATGTGCAATTCACAGAAGACAGAGAACACTCTCGCTCCTTGCCAGGCTCTGTGGCCATGGCTTCCTCTCACATCACACATCCTGTAAGACTGCATTTGCTCCTCCTGCTGGCTGGCCCCTGAATGTCTGCTCCATCCCCCCTCCCCACCTCCCTGATTGACTCCAACTCAGAGGCACCCAGGGGAGACACAGGGACTCAGGGGATGCTCCTTTATTTTGCCAGAGAGGCCCTATCACATGCCATTGTGGTTCCAGGGACTTGGTGATGATTTTGCCCACCACCGTGTCTCAATCACCATGCTCCCACATGCAGAGTGAGCCTAGCTGTGCACTGGGGAGGTGGGGGAGTCCCCTTTCCACAAGGGCCTGCTCTTCTATCTAGTGGTTCTGTGCAATGAGGTTGCAACTCAATTTCTTGTTAGGGTATTTCTCAGTATATCTGTTATTGGTTTAATGCCACTGTCATCTGTATGTTCTGTGAGGTAGGGAGTGAGATACAGATTCAAGTGTCACGGTGCCTTGAGACATGGAGAAGCGTCCCCCTCACACCCACCGTGTGTGTGTGTGTGTGTGTGTGTGTGTGTGTGTGTGTGTGTGTGTGTTAGTCTGCAGATATGCTGTGTGGTTCTGTTGCTCTGGGCTGAGCTAGGCTAGTTTAGCTGGGGGTGACGAGTACATCAGGGTGGTCGGAACACAGGCTGGAAGCTGTTTGGTCCAGTAGCTATGACCACATGGCACATCTCTGCTGTATGTGTTCCCACCACCCTTGAGTCTGGCTAACGTGGGCTGCTGGAAACTGGGGCTCGGGGAGCCAGATGCTGTTCCCTGCCGTGTCCTGTGCACCTTGGGTCCTGGAACCTTAACTGGGGTCTGCGAGGGAATGAAGAAAGGACACAGATGCATATGCACAAAAGCCGGGGTCAAGTGGCCTGTGGATACTCCGATCGAGCCGTACCTGCGCAGCACTCTGGAATCTCACCGAGTCTATCATGTGCAGCACAGGGGGAGAGTGAGCTAATCTGTGCGCGAAGCCTCTACAGGCAGCTGTCTCAGGCTGTCAACACCCTGGGAAGGGAAGCTTCAGTTGCTGGTTTTTACACACACAGGTCAAACACTGTCAACATTTGCCCTCAAAGCAGGGGAAGGCATTGCCATCCCTCTGAGCCTCGCTTTCATTCCTGAGGCATTGGGTCCTAGACATGTGTGTGCCCACGTCAACAATACACATTCAAGACTTCCTCTGCTACCCGCAGCTCCCCACCTGTGGAGGAGGTCTGGGGGAGCAGAGACCTCTAGGGGGATGGTATGGGAGGGCTTCTTTGTGCGTCTAATTCGCTTTCTGTTGCGGCTTCTTCATTGTTCTCCTTGGACTCAGTATTGAAACTTAACTTCAGTTGGGAAGAAAATAATTAAGACTTGTAAAACCTTGCTGCGAGTGTGGCTCCAGGGCTCCCCACGGGGTGGCTGGGCAGAGTTTTATCATCGCCAGGTCTCAGGCAAAGACCCCTCTGTGAACAATGGGCCACTTAGCACTGGTTAATGGCTCTATGTTGCACAGACTTAAGTACCTTCTTGAAATTGATCTTCCTGTGAAAAGCACGCTTTGGAGACACAAAGCGACCACCAGAGAGCCTTAAATGAATTGCGTGTTATCAAGCAGAGAAACAGTGCATGTGGAACACACATTAGGAGGAAAGTGGAGGCCCCTGGTGCCCCAGGACAGGAGGGCAAGGAGGGGATGGTTTGTGCCACTGAGCTCATCTGTGTTCATATTGCAGCCTGGACCACTGTTGCTGTGGCATGGAGTGGTCTTCCCCTCTCCTGTCCCTCTCTCTCTTGGGGAGGGACTATCTGAGCCACTAGCCTCTCTCCTGGGATGACGACTCTGTCTAGAGAATGGAGATTGGGATGCTCCTTCCCTCCCAGGCTCCATCAGCTGAGAAGGAATCCTAGAAAAGAGATGCAGTGCATCAGGGATGCAGGCACCCGATTCCCACGGGATATGACCATGAGATACCTCATCGGAAATACAACTGGGGTTCACTAGTTCAGAGTGACCAGTGTAGACTTGAACGGTGTTCCTCTGGGGCAGGGGTGAGGCAGAAGCAGTCAGAAAGTGTTTCTTGGAAGCCTCAAGGTTCCATCTGGGGTTCCTGGGCCTGGTTTATATTTTAGAGACAAGAGGATTGGACTAGGACCCAGGAGATCCCTGATAAATGAGTATGAAGGTGTGAGCTGAGGATGGAGGTTCAGACTTCTGGGAGTCTGGGACATGGCTGTGTGGGCTTGTGGTCTCTGACAGGAGTCCAAAATAATCTGGGATGGCTAAAGGGACCCCAGGATGTGGAACATCTACAAGCTTCGGGGAGACGCTGCAGTGGGCCAGTGGCCTGCACACCGAAAAGCAAGGGTTGTTGAAGGTTTCCCTCCCTGGAGCTCTTCTGTGGCTTCCCTCTTCTGTCTCTGTCATTCTTCCTTCTGCTGAGATGACCAGATCCTGGAGTTTCCGTTAGCAGAGGCAGCCTTCATGGTCAGCAGGAAGGAACATCTAGGGCAGCAGTTCTCAACCTGTGGGCCACGACCCTCACAGCGGTTATGTATCAGATATTTCCATTACAATTCATAGCAGTAGCAAAATTACAGTTATGAAGTAGCAACAAGAATAATTTTATGGTTGGAGGTCACCACAACATGAGGAACTGTATTGAAGGGGCGCAGCGTTAGGTCTAGGGACCACCTCTCAGCACCTGAGTGTGCTGCAGCCTTTATCACAAGTGGCATGATCCAGCTTCCTTCCAGAGACAGGCCCTGTGCCTGTCTGGGCAATTTACTTTCCACACTCAATTATCTGACATAAGCAAAAGTGGAATTAAAATGTCACGATCATCGTTGCATGTCTTCTGTGTATCTGTCTGACAGTGGACATATTTGTTGGAGTCAGGCAGTCGCATCACGAGAATCTTCATCAGAGGCCTGCCAGCCTCCATACGTCTTTCTTGGTAACAAGCATTGTCTTATAATAGCTATGAAGCTGGAAGTGGAGGGGCCTCTTGTATACCGTGACTATCAGCATGATGAGGCCCTCGGGAAGCAGAGCTGGGCTTCCAGACAGATGGCCATGGCCTCTGGTCTCAGGAGACAATCACCGACATTTATGTGGTGGGATCCATGGGACGAGGCAGGTAGACAGTAGGGGCTAGTGAGGGACTGCAGTGGGATGTGTCTGGAGGTCACAGAAAGTCACATCTCTGCAGATGGGTGGTGAAGGATGTGTGTGTCCCCTGTTTCTGTTACACAGACCCTCTAGTTCCTTAGGGTCATATGCGTGACCTTGGGGTGACTTCATCTCTTTGCTGATCACCTCCCTACCTGGCAGTCAGAGATGACAATCCTCACTTTCCTCTCCTTGACAGGGTGTCCATAAGTGTCCCAGGGAGTGACCTGGGATGATGTCAGCAGCGCTTGGTTCACAGCAGGTACTTACGACAGTCATAGGTTGTCGACTTTATTTGGGAGTTCAGAAGTAGGGTTAAGCGGGGAGGACAGGGATGTGGATCCCTGGCTCCCAGGCCCCTGTCCCTACTGACAGTCTGAGAATATTCTGGGCCCACCAGGTGGGTAGACACTGAGATGAATCAGATTTGGAAAGCCAAGGGTGTGGCCAAGCCTCTTCCATCAAGGCAGGTGGACAGGTTTTGAGAGAAGCTCCAGACACATGGACCAGAGAAGGGAACTGAGCTAAGCCAGGTATCCAGCTGTGTACAACATGCAACTTCACCTGGTGGATAGGAGCGGCTCCAGCCTCTTGGACAAAGGGAAGCAGTGACAGCTTCCATGGGTTGCTTGGGGCCCACAGATCTGACCAAGAGTGGTGTCCTTGGCATGACTTTGTGGCTCAGAAGAACCCAGGCTGTGGAGATCAGTCATGCAGGCCACACCGCCATGCCTTCTCATCCGCATGTATCCCATTTGCAGATGTGCAGAACACTTTCTGATGCAGCTTCACTGTGCCTAGTTTGAGGCAGATGCTGTCCAGGGTCAGCTCTCAGCAGCTCAGAGGAGGTGGAGGGAAGTCTTCCCACTTCCTTGCCCCTTGGGTGGAACTGGTGTGTGGGATGAACAGTGTGCAAAGCCTCAGCCTGCTCAGGAGCAGATCTTTCACTAGCTCCCTTCCACCTTCTTCCTCTCCTTACCCAGGTCACCCCAGCTATGGATTGTTTTCTGTTGCTGTAACAAAAAAATAACCAAAAATGTTTGAGGAGGATAGGGTTTATTTCAACTTATACTTTACACTTCTGGGTAGCACTCTGTCATGAAGGGAAATCAGTATAAGAGCTCAGGGTAGGAACTTGGAGACAAGAAGTGAAGCAGAGACCACAAAGGAATGCTTCTTAATGGCTTGCTATCAATGGCTTGCTCAATCTGCAACCCAGGACTATCTGCTCAGGGTTGGCACCACTCACAGTGGGCTGGGCCCTCCTACATCAATCATTAATCAAGAAAATGCTCCATAGACATACCCAAAGGCCATTCTAATGGAGGCAATTCTTCAGCTGAGGTTCCATCTTCCTAGGAAACTCTGGTTTGTGTCAAGTTGACAAAAACTAACCGGTGCAATTGATCCCTTGTCAACTTAACATACAAACACATCACTATCAAACCATAACCTTTCCTTTCTTGATTGTCCCCAGAGTGCATGTTAATATTAGCATTATAATAAAAAGCCCAGTCCATCTTTTAAAAGTCCCATTTTAAAAATTTCAACGAGCAGTGCCACTATGTAACTACAGTTTATTAAAAATCATAAATGGCTTTAAAAGCTGTCTCTGGGGCTGGAGAGACAGCTCAGTGATTAAAAGCATCTGCTATTCTTATACAGGACCTAGGTTCAGTTCCTAGCATCCATATGGAAGCTCACAACCATCCATAACTCCAGTTCCAGAGGATCCAATGCTCTCTTCTGGCTCCCAAGGGCACCAAGTACACACATAGTACACATGCACACAGGAAAAACACTCACGCACACAAAATAAAATTTAAAATTCAAAGCCGTTTAATAGGTTAGAGCCCACAGCATCTCATTGTGTCTGGGTACACTTTCACAGCCCACCTTAGAGGCATGCTTTGCTAAGCCCCTCCGCTGGCTCTTCATGCATCAAGTTGACAGTGTCAAGGCTACCTATCACATGACATTTCTTACTCTTCTTCCTGAATTTCCTGCCTTGTAATAAACAATCCAGTTTTGATCCAGTTCTGAGACTGTGAGGTATTGCTCATCTGAGAAATTTCTAAATAAAACTCCAGACATAGCAGTCAGCTTCCTGGAGGATGAGAGATGGAGAAATGCTAGAGAGAAGCCGCGCTGGTCACTGTGTGGTCTGCTCATGACTTCACCACCAGCACTAGTGTTCACACATTCACACCGCGCCGTCTCCAGCGATGTTCACGTGTGCACACACACGCTCACAGTCCATTGTCACCGGCAGAAGGGTGTGCCCTCCACAGGTCCGTGCAAGAGACATTTCATTCCCAGATCTTTTCTTTCCTCACTTTGATGCGACCTCAGGGGCAGGCTCCATTTCTGTGTCCAGTTCTACTCAATTCAACCAGCGCCTTTCCGAACCCACCCACTCCTGTGCTGGGCTTCGGGTTGGCCCCGTGGGGAAACACAGATGAGGCTGACCTGAGCACGGAGGGGAATGTAGGCTTCATGGCTGGTGTGGCGGCAGCTCTTCCAGGAGTGTGTGCAGAGGCAGTGTCCACAGGGCCACTCTGCACCTCTTGGCCCTGTCTGCAAAAGCAGTGAGCACGTGAGTGAAGGGCTGGGTGGGTGGGGACACAGGTCTTCGGTGGACAGAAGGCAACTTGAAGGAGAGGGGGACGGTAGTCCTGTCTTAGTCCCCCCAACTCCATTGCTGCTCATGTTGCACAAAAGTGGCATTTGTTTTCTTCAAACCAAACAGAACTAAAGGGCAAACCAAATAACAGGACAATAGGTTAACGCAGTGGCTTTTAAAGTGATTTCCAAAAAAAAGCTACCAGAAGGAATCTATGACAGCGAGGAGCATTCAGAAGAGCTGCGTGAAGAATGACGGCATATTTAGAAATTTTCAGTGCCCCCACCAACTAGGCACAGTCCCTGTAACCTTTCCCACTTCAGATCATTCACTGCTTACCCCTCTGATGTTGTGTGGGTGTCTCTAAGGCCAGGAGCAGTTTGTTCTTTAATCTATAGTCTCCCTGCAGGAGAGTGAGTGTGGGTCAACCCTTGAGTGCAGCTGAGATGGGAGCCCGCTGATACAGAGAGGAGAATGCCTCACTCCTGGTTGTAGGAGAAAGAGTTTTTACTCTTAAGTGTGATGCTAGGGTCCTTTGTAGATATCATTTACAAACCCTTCTTCCTTCCTTCCTTCCTTCTCTTTTTTCTTTTTACGTCAATTTGAGATGGCTATCGATATGGTATATCATACTGGAAGCTTTTAAAATTCTTGCTTATTATATTTGTTTATTTTTTGTTTGGTATATAGCAAAATATACCCAGTGTAGCATCCATCATTTTAGTTATTTTAGATGAGCGGATCAGTGGCATTGCATAAGATCTCAAGGCTGTGAGATCAGCCCTACCTCCAACGCCAGGATGTTTTTATCGGACTGAATGTCCTATTAAGTGGTACGACCCTTCTCTCTGGGAACCACTTTATGAATGGCCTCCTCTGGATGCCTTGTATAGGTAGGCTGGTGTTATATTTGGCTGTTGGTAGCTCACTGCCTCCTATTACTGAACATGATGTCCTTGAGGTTCATCCACGTTGTAGGCTTCAAGCTCTACTTGAGTTCATCCGTGCCATAGGTGCTCAGCTGTGACTCCTCACCCCTTCCCATCCTGGAGGAGCTGAGAGCAGAGAATGCTGGCACTGTGCTCCGTACCTCCTTTTTATTCAGTCCCAGGCCCCAGCCCATGGGTTGGTGCTGCCCGTATTCTGGGTGGTTCTCCCTCCTCAGTTAAATGTCTCTGGAGACACTTTACATTCCCAGGGATCTATCCATTTCTGTTAGGTTACCCAGCACGTCAACACTCAATATCACAGTATTATCTTTTAGTCTTTTTAATTCTGTGACATCAATTGTGATGTTTTCTTTCATATCTGAATTTGGTTAGTGAATTCTTCCCTCTTTCTTTTTCTTAGTTATCTTGAGAAGAGTCTGCCAATTTGTTGATCTTTAAGGAACTATTAGTGCCACTGATTTTCCTGTGTTATTTTCCTCTTCATTTGCTTCATGTAGCTCTGCTCCAATCTTTATTTTCTCTCTTCTGATGGCTGCAGGTTCAGTTTGTGCTTATTTTTCTTACTGAGTTCTAAAGTTAGGATTTTAATTTGAGATCTTTCTCTTTCAGCATGAAAGTTAATAGTGCATTCTTCCCTCACAGTCGGCCTGTTGCTACACTCACCACATTTTGGTACACCGTTTTTTTTTTCTCCAAAATGTATTTCTTTAATGTGTATATGTGCGTGTCTAAGTACCATGTGTGTACTGCACTTACAGCGACCACAAGAGAGTGCTAGATGCCCTAGAACTGGAGTTGCAGAAGGTTGTGAGCTGCCATGTGGATGTTGGGAATTGAACCTGGGTCCTCTGCAAGAGCAAAAGACAACTGTAATCACCGAACCATCTCTCCATCCATATCTTCATTTTACTTTTCTCAAGATATTTTTCATTTTTCTTGTTAGCTATCCTATGACCTATTGATTGTTTAAGAATGTGTTGCTTGCTGGGTTTGGTGGCACACATCTTTAATCCCAGCACTTGGGAGGCAGAGGCAAGTGGACCTCTGTGAGTTCAAAGCCAGCCTGGTCTGCATAGTGAGTTCCAGGCCAGGGCTACATAGTGAGACCCAGTAAGAAAAAAAGAAAAAAGAATGTTACTTAACATATACATATTTGTGTGTATTCCATTTTCCTCCTAGGATTGATGACCAGCTTCATTTCATTCTGACTGGGGGTGGGGGTTACTGTGTGGGATTTTAATATTCCTAATTCTATTGATTTGTTTTGCTTTGTGGCCTAACACATGGCCTGTCCCAGAGGATGCACATACGTGTTTGTTACGTCAGTCTTCCTGGTCAATAAGGTTGTTCGGGTGCCTGCCCCTCCCATTGTCTTCTGGTCGTTCCATCCGTTATTGACAGTGGGGATATTGAAGTCTTCTGCTAACGTGGCTGCTATCAATTTCTCTCTCCAATTCAGTCAATGTTTGCTTTGTACATTCAGGAGCTCCTTCAGCGGCTCCAGCCATACTGAATCAATGTTCCTTCAATACACCCTGAGCAGCCTTCCTCCCTGGAGTCCTCACTACATTTCTTCCTCTGTGTTGAACTCCTTGACCCTGGCTTGCTGGCATCCTCACACCATGTCCTTGTGACCACGTTTTCTTTCCACACCCAAAGCGGGGTGTAGCCTCATGCTCACATCACTCACCACATTCCTCAATTTCCTTTCAGTTTGATCAATGATCAAACAATGTCACAACCACATGTTTGTTAGGGCTGTTTAACCATTGTGTCTTTTACAACATTTTAGCCACATGAGGTCAAGGTGTCCTTGGCTTGGTACCCAGTGGTATTGTCTCCACAAGCACATGCTGAATGAATGAATGAATGAATGAATGAATGAATCTTTACTCTTATAACAAGCTTTTGAGGCATATGGTATCTTTATTTTTGTCACTGAAGAAGCCAAGGCTCAGAGACACAAAGTCACTTGCCCAGAGTCACAAAGCCGATAAGGAGCAGAGCTGAGACTTTAACTCAGGCATTGAAAGGGGCCTCGTGAGCATCATGCATAGGTACTTGTGGGCAGGAAGAGGGACCTTCAGCTCCACCTCTGCAGCCTTTCTCCCTTGCCCACACTCCTTACCTCACCCACTCTCCAGCCTTTCTGGCCTTGGACAGGCTGAGCATGTCAAGCCTCTAGGCCTTCACAGGTGCTGGGCCTTCCACCTGGAGTGCCCTTCCTGCCATAACCACATACCAAGTTCCCACTCCAGCTCCCACCTGCCACCGAGTGTCAGAGCCCCTGCGGACCCTTCCCGACCTCCTGGTTAGATTCAGCCAAGCCCTCAGTTCTTAGTCTATAGCTGGACCAGCCTCTAGGAACAAAGCCACACCTTCAGCATCCTGCCAAGAACCCCAGTTTCCAATAGCAACAGCAGCCTTCATCATTCAAATGGGCAGCCCGGCAGTCGCAGGTCCATCACTATGCCTCCTGACACCACACCCCACTCTGCCATGATCCTCACCTCTGTTTGATGTATTGCTGCATGGCGCTTTGCTTCCTTACTACAGAACATAAGCACATGCTCATTTAAAGAGATCAAGTAATAACTCCCATGATCCTTTTTGCCAGATAAGGGAACCAAGGTACCTTCTGCACAGCAGTCTCTCACTTGATGAGTGTGCAGTTGGGTCTTTGCTTGCTTGTGTGACACCAGCTCAGCAAGGCTCTGGGGAGGGTGTCTCCTGGGGTCTTCCCATTGTTACTAAGTCAGTATTCAACTGCATCACGCCGATGTCACCCGCCTCTCTGCTCAGGCAAAGACAGCATCAACCGCAGATCTAACCACCCCACCGTGTCTGAGTCACCTGGCTGGGGACTGCATGCAGGTGGTTCCCAAGGTGTCTGTTGAGTGGGTCTTATGGATCATCCTGAAGGTGGCTGGCTTCTTCCCTGGACAGGAGCGATGTAATGACTCCTTCCATGGTGGTTAGTGGAGTGAGATGGGCTGTTAATCTTAGCAAGTGTTTTCTTCAGGTACTTCTTACCCCAATATTGGGTTTATTCAATGGTCTAGTGATGAGGCTAGAGCATGCCCTGTAGTAAGGAGGTACACCCTAGGTGTGAGGGGTGGGCTGTAAACAATGAGCTGCTCCTAACCATCACCTCTACCTCCTGGTCCATGAATGACCTTTCTTCCCTTTTTTTGCTCTGTTGGCTTGGTGTGCCCCAACCTGAGGTGGCTGTGGCTGGCATGAGGTCGAGGGTCTTTAGGGTGCTATATGGGAGCTTCATTAAGAGTGAGAATAAGCTAGGCATGGTGGTACATACCTTTAGTACCAGCACTCAGGAGACAGAAGCAAGTGGATCTCTGTGAGTTCAAGATCAGCCTGGTCTACAGAATGAGTTTCAGGCCAGGCAGGATTATATAATGAGACCCTGTCTCAAAAACAAACATACAAACAAACCCCAAAGCAAATAAACAAGCAGATTTAAAAAAAGAGTCAGACTAAGGAAGAGAGAGAGAGAGAGAGAGAGAGAGAGAGAGAGAGAGAGAGAGAGAGAGAGATTAATGGAGACAGAAGTTTCCTGGTGACAGTAATGAAGAAGGATCATGGACCAAACCAAACACATCGGGGAACAATCATGTCTGCCCTCCCTGAGGCCTGGTTCTGTCCTGATCCCCCTACCTTGCACCGAGAAGAGGAGATGGCGTCTGCTCTTTTTCCTTCAGAAGGGAAGAGGGCGACAGAAATGAGGCAAATGAGAGGTACCTGCAGAGGCAGTGGTTGGTCACCCCAAGTCCCCACCCCATGACCTTCCAGCATTGGCCAAGTGGCTGAGAGACTTTGCGGAGCATCTCCTACAGCCTTCCCTTCTTCCTGCCCCTCACCTGTTCCACACCAACTTGCTGTGTGGCCACACATGGATGCTGGGCTACTGCAGGTTTCTGCTCATCTGTTGAGTGCCGAGTGCAGATGGTGGCCTCGTGTGTGTGTGTGTGTGTGTGTGTGTGTGTGTGTGTGTGTGTGTGTGT